>SNQJ01S0020042.1:66275-101240 GCA_010110895.2 Picea sitchensis
GGTTTACAACTAGGGTTTGCATGTTATTTTCTTGATGATTTGTAAGTATTTTTCTGCAAAACTTCTTGATTGAATGGTTGTAGTTTAATTTCTTGCATTCTATTTATATATATACATTGTTGAATCAAAACCCTAGGGGACAATCACACAAGTAGGTTGTTGTCTCATGTCCCCTCATAAAAAAACCTTTCAAGCCATTGAAGAAGAAGAAGAGAGCCTAGCCATTGCTACACTCTTTCTATCTTCCTCCCTTAAGCTAGCCGTACTTTTAAATTTCAAGAGAAAGAGGACGTCCCAGGCCTAGGTTATCTACACCTAGGGCCGTTTTTCTTTTAGGGTTTGATGAAAGAGCCTTGCCTTTGCAACACTTTCCCTCTTTAAACTCTCTTGTCTTGATTTTACTTGTCTTTGAGCTAGCCGTTTGTCGGGAAGGAGGAGAGAGCACGAGGCCTTGCTAAAGCAACACCGGAGTGAGCCTCTCTCCCCTAGGGTTCTGTCTTCAAGGCCCTGCCATTGCAGCACCTTGAAACCTTTCCCTCTTGTCCTCTAAATCTCATCCTCTTCAAGTTGTGTGTCCTTCTCCTTTTGACTCCATAACCCTAGGCACTGATCTTTAACCTCCAACGTTGAAGTGAAAGTGATTGAAACAACTCTTAAAAAACTCTTGAATTTGAAACCATAACTAACTAACTAACCCTAATAAGGCTGACGTCATACTTGGTTATTCCATCTTGACGCAGCACTTCTGTTGATAAGCAATTAGATGATGGTTAAGAGCATTTATTGAGTAAGGGATTGGTTAAATACATTGTTGGCTACATCATCTCAATATTTATTGATGAATTGACATTATTCCATTGCTATATTAATTGACATTGATCTCATTGATATCTATTGTTTTAATTGCTTATATATTGATATCAGATAGTTATATGAAGTACTAACCCATTGAATTATAGCCTGCATATATTGTCTTGCTATTGTCTTGTTCTAGGCAGGTGTTCTCATTTGGGGCTACACTTCATTATTGGTTGTTAGCCAGACTATCTGATCTTGGTGGTAACCTATGAGGAGGGACTTTTACTCTGACCTTTATATCTTTGCCTCTTCAAAACCCCAGGTTACCGGGGACGTCTCCCCTGGGCCTACCCTCCCTAAATAGAAAGAACCTCCCCATTGTGGTGACATTGGGTGGGGTAGGTTCCTGTTACGCCAGTTTGGCCTCTATCTTCTAGCCATTTGACCTAGCTACAAACTGTGCGATAACAGACCCAAACAAGCAAATCAGATTTATCATATAAATAATAAACATTTGGATTTGTTGCAGTGTTGGTGAAGCCAAACTTCAATAAGTACTCATCAATCCTTCACTACCATGCATGTGATGACTACCCCAACCCATAAAGGGCCTTCTTTAATCTACACATCTGGGTATCTCACCCATGCACCTCAAAACCCCTCAGTGAATTAATGAATACCTCCTCTTCAATCTAACAATTCCTTTTCAATATAACCATTCAGATAAGTAGTCTTTACATCCATTTGGTATAAATGCCAACCATAAAATGAACCAATAGACATGATTAAGTATACCTGGGACTAGAGCAAAAGTCTCCTCATGGTCAAATCCCACTTTCTATGAGAATCCTTTGGCTCAATGTTGCCAGAGCGTGGAGCGGAGCGAGAGCGTTAGGAGCATCAGTTTCCAAAAAACCTCGAGACAAGAGCATCTCGGGAGAGTCCTTATATATATATATGAAAACATGCATATTTGTGCTAATTGTAGATGAATACTACATATTATGAAGTTAGAAATTCCATCCATAGTACATTAATCATTATATTGAAACTTTGAAAGAAAGCATCATGAATAAACGAGCAAGAACATATAGACAACAAACATAAATGACAAGCAATGTGTTGCCATCACTTATATTGGGATCCTTATCATCAATATCATCCTTCATTCTTTGCCTCTTGTCTAGGCTTTGCCTCTACATCGATCCTCTAGGGACATCAGTTGACACCACCCAATTTTGATGAAACTACCTAATCCAAACCTTAAAATATGGTAGAAAAAGCTTAACATGCCTAATCAATGATTTTGGTTTGAGTGAAGGGTACATTTTTGCTAAGCCCATGACAAAGGAGTTTAACAATCAACACCACCAACATTGGGGTACATAAAGGGCTTGTTGCTCTTGATTAAATGCCAATTACATACCCTCGTACGTAATAGAATCCAATGAAAATGTTGCAAACCCATCAATCCTGAAATCCTGAAAAATGTTAAGCCTACTAAATTTTGAATGGGATATAAAATTCTACTTTCTCCAATATGAAGTCCGATGAGGTTGAAACCACTCTCAAACATCCTAAAACAATTAATGGTAATGTTAAAAATTTAAGTAAAAGGATTTAAGAATTTTACATTACCATTAGGGAGCGTCTAGAGAGCGTTCTCCATGGCTCTGGGAGCATCCTAGGGAGCGCCACGTTCCCAAAAGGACAGGGAGCATCTCAAAATTTCCCAAAGCACGCTCCCAAGGGAGCTCCTTGGACGCTGTCGCTTGGAGCGCAATTTCAGGGCTCGGAGCGAGGGGGGGCGCTCCCAGTAACATTGCTTTGGCTACGAATTTGGCCTTGTACTTCTCTATGCTCCCATCTACTGCATGCTTAATCTTGTACATAGTTGAAAAATCCTCCGAAAAATCGCTGACTTTTTAAAATCATGATTTTTTCTAGGCGACGAAAAATCAGCTAGAAAAAATCGCTATTTTTTAAAAGTTGAATAAGTCGCAACTTATTCATAAAAGTCGCGACTTTTTCCTAAAAGTCGCGACTTTTTAGAAAAAATTGAGGGCCAGTCAATGAAAATCATGGGAATAAAGCAATTTTTTTGAGATTTTTTTGTCATTTGTGTTTGTCGTTGTTGGAGAAAGAGAAGGGCTTGACTCGTTCAAGTAGGTACTAGACCCCACCAACATGCAAGATTAATTTTTTTTAAATGGTTTCACCAATAACGCTAGCAATTAATGGTAATGTTAAATTCTTAAAAGTTGGCATTTCCTTTATCTTTCCTTTTTATCCTTTTACTTAAATTTTTAACATTACCATTAATTGTTTCAGGATATTTGAGAGTGGTTCCAACCTCATCGGACTTGATATGGAAAAAGTAGAATTTCATATCCCATTCAAAATCCAGCAGACTTAACAGTTTTCAGGATTTCAAGATTGGTAGGATTGCAAAATTTTCATTGGATTCTATCACGTATGAAGGTATGGGATTGGCATTTAATCAAGAACACCAAGCTCTTTATGTACCTCGATGTTGGTGGTATTGATTGTTGAACTCCTTTGACATGGACTTAGCAAAAATGTACCTTTCACTCAAACCAAAATCATTGATTAGGCTTGTTAAGGTTTTTCTACCATATTATAAGGCTTCGATTAGGTAGTTTCATCAAAATTGGGAGGTGTTCACCAATGTCTCTAGAGAATCAAGGTAGAGGCAAAGGGTGATACTAATGGTGAGGATTTGAATATAAGCGATGGTGGAACATTGCTTGTCATTTATGTTTGTCATTTAAATGTTCTTGCTCATTTATTCATAATGCTTTCTTTCAAAGTTTCAATAATTTTTTGGAATCATGGTTTGGAATTTTTAAAATATAATTTTTTCATTAAAGTTTAAATATTTTATGTAATTTTTAGTAAACCAAGTCATTGAAATCAGATCGGTCCGAGTCAATCCGAGTTTGAGTCTGAGTCGGAGTTGACCATTGATCAATTCTAAGGCAGAGTCCAAGTTTTAAAACATTGCATTGTACATCTACCTCATGATGATGAGATACATTTATATATGTGATGTCATTTTGTATTGGTTCTCCACTTTTAAGTCCTTGATTAGACAACTATCAAGGTTCAGGATTCGGTATTGACTTTGATGTATCATTTTTTATTTGGCATCCACTACATATATATCAGTGCTTTCTCCATATTTATGTGCCAATGAGTTTATTTGATGTTGTTGTTGCTTTATATGTTTAAAATTTTGAAAAAAATGAATATATTTTGTATTTTTTAATGTTAGTCATGGTTTTCCTATTTTTTGCCGAATTTTTCAGACTTTTTCCGAAATGATGTTTTCCTGACCCTCGCCGACTTTTTTCCAATGCCGACTTTTTCAACAGTGATCTTGTACAACCACTTGGAATCTATCCCAAATTTCCCCACTGGTTTTGGAACAATTTCCCATACATTATTCTTTTGGATAGAGTTATACTCCTCGAACATGGCATCACGTCATACCTACTCTACATTAGCCACCTCAAAGCTAGAAGGCTATGCATCAATTATAGAAGACATCAATGCAACATAAGAAAGATATCTTCTAAGTGGATAACTCCCCCAAAAAGTAGACCTAGGTGCTCCCACTTGCTTTGCTTCCTTTAGTGTTTAGTGCTTCCATATTGGCTTCCTAGCTAAACTTGAGGGTAAGAAGCCCTCTTCCTTTGAACTAGGATCTTGTTAATCTGAATCTAAATCTTTTGAATCAAACTTTGGATCATCTACCTCACCTTCCACAATCTCTATGGTAGGCTCCCGAGAACTTGAGGACCATCCTTCCTCATCAAATTATTCATTCCTAGTTATCATTGTACCTAACAAAAATACCCTTGATACTCAAGAGTTCAAACTTGGCTCTTTTCTCGTCAAGCACATGAATATAAACTAGACAACCAAATACAAGAAAGTGAGATACATGTGGCTTCTCACCAATAAAGACTTCCTCTGGTGTCTTTTCCTTTAATGCCCTATGAGGACAATGATTCATAATGTACAAAGTCATATTGCACACCTTTGTGCAAAGACACATGAGCAAATCCAAGTCATGGATCATAGCCTTGATTATTTCTATGATGGACTTGACTGTTTCTATGATGGACCGGTTCTTCCTCTCTACAACCCCAATCCACTACAAGTTGTAAGGCATTTCCAACTCCCTCTTGATTCTTGCTTCCCTATAAAATGTATCAAAATCCATGGTCAAACCTCGACACTTTGATTTTTTAACCTATCCAATTCTCCAAGAGCTTTAAACTCTTGAAGCTTACTAAAGACTTCATCCTTAGTCTTCATAAAGTAAATCCAGGTCCTTATAAAGGAATCATCAATAAACGAAACATTAAAAATGTTACTGTCAAAGAAGATGATGACATAGGTTCGCATACATCTAAATGAATTAAGTCAAGAATCTCTCTATATCTATGCTCACTACTTGGAAAAGTAGTCTTTGTATGCATGTCGAGTGCACACTCCCAGCTTCTAGAACTTGATGTCCGATAATCCCTACACTATGTCCTTCAAGAGTGGCAGTGCTCCATAGTGCAAGGGACCAAATCTCTTGTGCCAAAGCTCTCCCAACTTGTCACACTCACAAACTAATGCACCATATTTCACGAGATCTACAAGCAACCTCTATAGGACACCTTCTCCTGCACCTTTGGCCAAGACTACAATCCTTCTAGCTATGATCTATTATGATGATTTGATTATCATCAAACTCAACCACACACTTAAGATTTGTCATGGCTGAAACTAAAAGAAGATTCTTGGTTAAATCGAGAACCTACAAAACATCATTCAACTCAAAAACATCACCTGATGGTATGAGGAAAGAGACAGAGCCCATTCCAATAACTCGATATGTGGCATCATCACCAAATTCCACTTGTACACCAACCTCTTGCTCTTTAAGTCTATTGCAATCCTTCTTGTTGAATGTCATTTGTTTGGATGCTCCACTATCCACATACCACCCTACACTAGAGATAGTGTTTGCAGAAAGGCATCATACCATGAAGAAGGCAATCTCAAGCTTAGATGCTAACTCATCCTCTTCGAAAGCTTTTGCACTCCCTCCAAACTGTTGTTGTTGCTTGTTCTTTGCCTTCTTCTTCTTAAGACACTAAGACACATAGTGACCCATCTTGTGGCACTTGAAACATTTCACATGACTCAAATCTTTCTTCCCATGCTCTAATGAACAAGAATGTTCCTTGTGACCCTTCTTGGGTCCTCCTTTCTTTTCTCCTACCTTCACCTTACCAATGAGGGATTGGTTTGAGATCTCATTATTTCTGCCTACAATTGTTGCTCTCCTTGTCTCCTATTGGATGAAAGTGTCCCAAAGTTGTTCAATGGTCGGCATGTGCTAACAACCACAAACACTCTACACGAAGGATTCCCAAGGCTCTAAGAGTCCATTCATTACAATAGAGACCAACTCCTCGTTCTCAACCTTCATCACGATGGTCATGCACTAATCTTTGATCTAGGTAATCTTCATCAAGTAACTAGATACTATGTTTGTGTCACTCATGTGTGTATGAGTGAGTTGATTCATTAGAGGCAAGTTTCGCCATGTATTCCCACTTCGATACAGAGTGATCAATGTTGCATACATCTCATCAACTAACTTCCTTGTGATATGAGGGATCAAATGGTCCTTCACCAAATCCATAAGAATTCTCTTCGCTTTGGCAACACTCTTCTTATGTGCAGCCAACAAGGTAGCATGAGATGGAGCAATAGCAGTCCCTTCTACAATCTCTCAAAGATCCATCTACAATCAACACTTTCAAGATGCAAAGTTGAAATCACCCTCTAGACAGTCACACTCTCTAAGACCAAGAGTAGACATCCTGCAAACCTAGAAGCCACTTCATCAAATGCATTAGCTAATGAAATCAACCTATCACAGGTTTATTGTGCCTATCTTAAGCAACAAGTCCACTTCAATCACTAGAGCTACACAGGCATCTCACCCACTACCTCTCACAAGGCCCAATGCCACTCACAAGCACTAATCACTCAAATCTCTAGAATCTTCTAGGTATCACACCCACTGAGATCCTTCAAGAGCTCCCTCTCACGAGTTGCATTCCATTCCATACACAGATCTGGAGAATCTCATATGCACAGCTCCAACACCATGTTTTGATTTTACATTCATATGATACACAGATCTGCACTCAAAGAATTTGTCCTACAACTAAAACAGAAAGACTGAAACACCAATCAAAGCTTCAAATCTGTATAAATAAACGTGCTCAATGGAAAACTCAAAAGTGCAAACAATGCCTATCTAGAAATAAGATCAGCCTTGCAAAAGATGAAATCTGATCTACACAAACAGCAGCATAAATGTAGCAGACAGCAAGCTGAAATTCTCTAACAGCAATCACTTTCTGCTCATTAACATGTAAGAAAAATACAACTCGGTCCTTCAAGGGACTACAATGGCTTCTCACAAGCCTTAGGCCCGCTCTTGGTAGATCAATCTACTCAAGCTCACTATCTATAAGCCTAACTAGTGTGCCATCCCTAAGTCAAACTTAATAAGAGAAGAAAGAGTGGTTACAAAAGTAATGGCTAATTATATTCCTCATGAAAGGAATCATCCACCACATGTAACAAATAATCTCTCCTCAAGATATGCACCCTACTTAGCATGTGTAACACCCGTCATAAATGCATCATAAGTGTAAGGAATCTGTCATTACTGTCATAGAATCTGCCATAACCTTACACTGACCAAAAATAGAATATGCCGAGCATCATAAGTGTAAGGAATCTATCATAGGAGTTCAAGGGAATCTTTCCCACATGGCACACCCGTCCTACAAGGAATCCCCTTCAACACTCTTGTGCACTCTTCCCAAGAGAATAACTCGAAGCACCCAAAAACTAACAATATTAGCATGGACAATAGCAGATCTGTCAGAAAATGACCCCTTGCATTAGCAGCCCCATGGTTGACTCATCATACTAGTTCCAATACCAAACATAGAGATCATGATCAGCACCAATATTTCTCCTCTTCTTGGACTTTGTTCACCTTCAATGTTAAGATAGCTTTTGTGTGCCTCCCATAATGCAATCAACTCCACATAGCCCAAGTTACTCTCCAGATAATATTACCTAGTTCAATATTGATAACTTCACAATAATTAATGGAAAATTGGAATACAAGGACCCTCCAAGTCTACGAGATTGATCGCCTCCTTCTAGCATATATCATCCATTTAGGGGCATCATGCACTTGGTAGATACTCTAGTCAAACTAAATCACCGGTATATCCATTACAAAATGCTACTCGATAGCATGCCATCACAAGACCAACTGAGATTGAAGCTGCATTCGCACTCTACTTGTGCAATGATTCTGATGTACCTAATAGTCCCTTTGAAGTTTGACCTATTTATGGTTATTCGTTGGAAATTAATAATAAAATTATCTTATCTTATCTTTTGATTAAGTCCCTCGGGGTTACTAGCCACTATTATGGTTAGCAATTGAGCTACCCTCCATCCAAATGTTTCAAGGAAGAGGGTGTTAAATTTCTGAACCCAACACTCAACAATTACTTCCTAGTAAACCCTTACTGTAATAAACTCATTAAGCAAATTTACTGAATAAAAGCACAGCTGAGGTTTAACGATCTAAATTAATAAATCAACGGAAGCACAAGGAAACCATACACATTTGCACACGTAATTTTCTAAGTAAAAACCCTGGGAAAACCCCTAATGGAAAACCAACACCTTGTCGATTTTATTAAGATAAAATTTGAGCTCCCGTCCTGGGATAATGGCCCACCTGAGGAAAATACAAATCAGCAAAATAGCCTAGCCTACCACACCTGGTTGCTACTCCTTTGCTACCCCTTGGTTCCTTTTCTCAAACCCTACCCTTGCACACTTGGATGAAAGTCCTTCTCCACCCAATTAATGAGATCTCCTATCTCACTCTGTGTGTGTCTCATCCTCTCACTTGACTGCCTTTTATAATCTTGAGTTTACCCTAAATCCAAAACCCTAGATCATCCAAAGTGATCAATGGTTGAGATTAGATCTCACCTTCACTTTATGATATAATGGCTAGGATTTAATTTACCACGCTAATACCAAATACTTAGGAATTTGACTTAAATTAAACTCCATTAATTACAAAAGTACATTCACTTTAATAATCACTTTATTAAAGTGAATCTCCTAAGTCTTGAGAAGTTAATAAGGATGACTTCCACATGTTAGACACAAAACCGATGTGGAAGTACATGTCTGATGCTACAAACATCAACACTCCCTCTTAGCAAGGAAGGTACTTCTTGAAGAGCCACCTGGAACTAGTTCTTCCTTCGACCCTAGCACAATGTCGCACACATCATCCTGCACATCGGCATCCCTCCAACCCTGTTGGTCAGCTGCTCCCTGAACACTGGAAGTCACAGAATCGATGACGCTACACATCAATGCCATGAAGTTTGGAAACTTCATCTAAGGCCTACTCTCCCTCAATGTGCTCCTAGGAGCCTCCTCCTACTCATGAGTATCCATCAATGTCATCTCGTACCAACTAGGTCTCCTAACAGAACTAGAAGAGGCTAACTCCCTCTTCCCATCTGAAAGTTGACTCCCCACACTAGAATTCTGTGAACTCTAGTCATCCTTCAAAGCCTCCTACTCCTCTTCCTCTGTCACTCACATCGATTCATGATCCAAGATCCCCTTAGACCCACCTGTTATCCCCCATTCCTAGGGATAACTAAAGAAATGATGTCTCGAGGCCCTCAAGTTGCAGACATGGAGTACAGAGGGATGGATTGACCGATAGTGTCCACTTACACAGATGGAGCCCCACCTCACCACCATACTTCTCCATTCATCATGATGGCATTCACCACACCAACTTGCTTCTGGAAGACGGTGGATCTTGCCCCATGAGGTAACAAGTCAGGTATCATGGTAACTGTCACTTTAATACTTGGGGCATTTGAATATGTTGCATTAAAACTTCTCTTGATTATGGAACGTTTTGCTTGGAAATTATGCTTTTTTCCTTATTTCACCTTGGTGAGTGTCATGATTTCCTAGTAAGTGGCCACCCTTGGGGAAAGGGTTATAACCAAGGGTTTTCCTTGAAGGGTTGTCGTATCGTTCCCACTCATACTTACGACTTTCCATTACTTTTTCTCTTTCATCTCCCCATCTTTTAGGTCATCAGGCTTATTGACCCAAGAAGGGCATGTACCTCATTTCATGGGAAGAAGGGGTTGAAGGCCTAGAGGCCTGTATCTAGCAAAAGATAAAAGCCAATGTGACAAACAACCTGTTTGACAACTATAAGAATATCCAATATGTTACCACCCAAAGTTGCACATGGATGGACTTGCAGTTGAGCCACCAAAGATGAACAAAATATTATTCGAATTCAGAGTTCAGAGGTCCAGCCAGGCCCCATGGTCCATTGTACATCCTTCAAATTTTCGTATTTCCATAAACCAGTGGGGAATTGTAATACATGAGCTAGTATGATAAACTTTGCAAAAGGTCTTGACCACTTAAGACCCACTCTCCAATGCATTTACTCTGGGGTGTTTTTTTTATCTAGCAATTATAAGTTATTTACAACAGCTTATGATTATTGGGTTTTTTCACTCATTTCTCCAAAGCAGGAGTATTTGCATTAGTGTTTGGGCCTTAAAGTGATGTCTAAGCCTAGTGTCTAAATGTATATTACCATACTAGTCATCAATTTTGAGTCACATAGAAATACGTTAAGTCCCCCTTAGGTTTTTTTTTAATGTTTTCGGATAATATAAAATTTCCCGCAAAACGAGATATTTTAATTGTAATTGATAAATAATTCTAAAAAGTGGTACTAGGAGGCATCATGTGCCTTAGGGGTATTCATATTCCGTCTCGGAATACCCATTTTACCCATAGACCACCTTTCGAGAGAAAAATAATGATTATTAATCATCAAAAAAATAATTTCTCTCGAAATTAACCAAATAAAAGACAATTAATAGGAAAAATCTGGATTCCTTAAAATAAGGAAACATGTCTCCCACATGTTCATTTTGTCTTAAGTATTAAAGAGAGTTGTTGGATCTTTCCTAAAATGAGAAAGAACTTATCCTTGACTCGACTTGAGTCTAGCTATCGTTTCCATTTCCACTAAAGCGCTTTCTATTTATTTCCATTTCCACTAAAACGCTTTTCTATCCCAACTCACACGCTTTTCTTGAATAAGAAACATCCACTCACACGCTTTTCTTGAATAAGAAACATCCACCTTTGCTTTCACCACTCGACTTAACTCATCCTTTTTGCTTTTACCACTCACCATCCACCTAAACCTTTCCCATCTTTTTGCTTTCACAACTCACCATTCACTCAAGAATGACTCGCCTTCTCATTTAGGAAACCCTAACCATTCACTTGGCTATTTAATAGAGGCGACCTACCTCTTGTAATCAGTTGGAATTTTGCTAAGAGTTTGCTTGTGATACATTGTAATCGATTTATCTTCTATTGGAATAAAACATGCTTTGGAGGCTATTGTAGTGTAGAGCTCTCATGTGTGGATTCATGGTGATCAATTGTGTATGAGGTATACTTGTATTTAGCTTATTTTGCATTTATAAATTGTTATTATGGGCCTATGTTTGGAGCTATCTCCTTGTAGGATAGAAATAGAAAAGTTAAACTTGCTTGATATTTCTGTTAGTTTATGTATGTTAGATAGTTGTGAGATGCATGTTTATTTAGCTTAATGTCATGCTCTTATTGTCTTTCTAATATATGAAACACCATGCTTTTAACTCTTTTGTTGCAAGAATTGTCTTAGTATTGCAGGTTTACATCGTTTGAAGGATAGGTTGAAGCGAGTGAGCTTCCTCCCACTTTCAAAGAGCTTTGAGAAGATCACTTTCCCTCTGCTTTCCTCTAACGAAGACTCCATTGCCCAAAACGTTCCAAGACAACAAGCATTCTTCTTCTCTCCTTCTCATAATTTCTTATAAAATCTTTCTCTTGGTTATCTTTCGTGCATGTAACAGTTTTTTGGTATTTCAAATTCAGATCTAAAGCTAAAATAGTTTGCATGCATGAATAAGATTTAGATCTAGACCATTAAAATAAAACGAGTTCATTTCTAGCTAGATCTACTTCAAATCTGCTTGCTTTTAACTAGTATTTCAAAGTAAAATCAATAGGTTAGAAGCTATGCAATCTTACTGGTTCATTACTGAATATTTGGCAAGTTGTAAGTGCCATTGTTTTGCTGATTTAATATCAGTAAAGAAAGATCCTAAGGGGGTTAGCTTTTTAGCTTCCTCTCCTTAGTTCCTTTTCTGTTGTTTTGCCATTTTTTTTACTTAGATTTTTTTTAATTTGTTAGGGGTGTTCCAAAGCACTTTGAAAGTGTTTTTGGGCATCTTATAGGACTAATTGCTTGCTGTTTTTTACACAGAAATAACAGGTACAAGGGGAGATTATGGCAAATTTTTGAAGATTTAACCTTACTTAGAAACCCTTGAAGCAGTTGGGCACCTTCTTCCTTTGAAAAAATTTGTTGAAAAACTTGTAAGCCATTGATCCTGAGATAAAGGATCAATGTGCATTCTCACAAAGAAAAAGAGTTGTAATCATTTCAATAAAGCGGCATAGGCTACACATTGCCTTGCCTTGTCCCTGTAGGGGGATCAATGTCGGTGTCTTTTCTCTTGCTGTGATTACTTTCAGATTTTTGCTTAAGTTTTTATAACTCCTAAAAAAAGATAAAAAAAAGGAACTCACATCACCTAACTTACTGATAAAATAAACCACATTTTAGAGTAATTGTTTTCTTTTAAGATCTAGCTTAAATCCACCTTGCATGTATCATCCATCTAGAATACTAATTGCTAGACTAGTTCCGTTTTTGCAATTATTTGGAATAAACCTTAGTTACTCAACCGTGTATGCAAGCTCGTTGCTACTTTCGAGTGGTATTCGGTGACCCAGAAACGGACCTAAGTAACGCATGCTAGTTTTATTTAGGAAAATCTATCTTATTGTGTTAATGTCTAAGACCTCTACCCTGGGTAGAGTGTGTTAAGTCAGGGGGAAACTTTGAGATCAAGGTTCTCTCCCCGTTGGACCTACAGCACACCCGGTCGGCAAGTCTATAAGAACCCAAGATTAGCAAGTAAGATAGGCCACATAAACACTTTTGCACACAAAGAGTAGGGACCCTGACTTTAATCCCCATTTCACTTTTTCCACAAATAATAAAATACTCGAGATAAAATAAACGCGACATATTCAAAACATCACATTTACTTTTCCTGCACTGGTCTTTACTTTCTCTTTGATTGGATTATTTTACTTCAAAGCATTTACTATTCAAATCATCTATATTTGGAGTATGTTATAAATGTGAATGACTCTTTTCATGTAATGACAGGGTGTATTCTTTAATTATATTGGAGTCATATGTTGTTGGTATAAATCTTGTTTCATCATATTAACTCCTAGAAGTTGCTTTTATCATTCTTAGATTAAAAGCCTTAGATTGTTTTCTTAGGGACTACCTCCCTTGGCTTCGCTAGGAGTTGGCCTAGACGGAGAAGTTGAGAGTAGAGGTGACAGTGTCTCAACTTGAGACTTGCCCCCAAGGTTGCACCTAGTGGATTAAGATTTCTCCACGCTAACCCGAGGTGCAAATTAGGCGGCAACACAGTATAAATAGGATAATACACAATAATCCATTAAGGATGGTAAATATAATTGAATGATAGATGATATCTATACAATGAGAATGAGGGCTCGCTTATATACCCACATAGGGGTGCCCTTACTAACAGTCATGTCCTTTGACACGTCTTTTCATTATTACTAACTGTTATTTATTAATTTATTATTTAATCATTATCTATTTATATCTTATTTATATGTATATTTATGTTCATAACATTGCCTTCCTCTTAAAAATTCTTTGTCGTCAAAGCATACTTATGGAAGACTTATCTCTTGCTCTTGTTTGTAATATTGTCTCTTGATTCTTCATCTTTAAGCTAGTGATCGTTGAGAACCTAAGACGATAGGATCTTTTAAGTGTTGAGCAAAATTGTTGAATTGTAAAAGAGTCTACCCACCCTAGTTCGATCTTTTGTGGAACAATGTATTTATAGGGTTCTTGAAAGAAACTTGATGTATTTCGATTCTTATGATAACGTCTACTTTGAGCACCACTTGTACTGGAAGTAATATTCTTCGGAATATCTATCATTTCCTTCTGTTGAGACATTGATTGGTTGAAATATCTACTTTTGTGATTAGGATATCGATAAGGAATCCTTGCAACTTGATCTTTATTTCTTATACTTGCATATTTTTCTTGATTAACTTTTGGAATTGAGTCTTCTTCATATCTATGGCTTGTTTATACCTCGACATTTGAAAACTTCTTTACATCAACTGGATTTGCATCCTTTTGAGTTGTAAGGTTGATTGGGTCTGTCATCATTTCCTTATCGACTAATGATGTTTTGTGATTTAGCTTTTCTTGTAAAGTCTTTCTTATCATGCTTCAATTTTTTAATTTGTGTTAGTAAATTTTGATTATGAACCCTTAGGCGTGAAAGTTGTTCTTCATCTTCTGATTTGCCGACTTTATTTATAATATTTCGATTTTTTGGCTTTTCATCTTTCATCTTTTTAATTTGTTCAAGCAATTTTTGATTAAGGTTCTTCAAACGAGAAGCTTCTTCATGCTTTTCTGATAATTTCTTCCCGAGATCTTGATTCTCTTGCTCCAACTCCTGGACACGTTGTTTTGTATCCCTTGACTTCTTAATTTGAGCAAGTAGTTTTTCACTATGATTTTTTAAGCGAGATATTTCTTGGTTTTTATCAGCAATAATTTCATCATATTCTTTTTGCATCTTTGACATCGAGTTCTGATTATCTAGAAGGATCACCTTCGAGATATCTTTAAAGTCTTTTGATGAAGGTGTTATCGATTTTGACCTCATAGTAATGTCTTGAAGAGTCATCATCTTCTTTTTATAGGGAAAAGTCACAAACTTTTTTTCACATGTTTAAAATGAGGTACCTAGTTTTGTTAACCAGCGTAACCCGAAAATGATGCCAATCTCTTCTTGAAACATAGTTGTAACATTGAATTGGGGTATGAATTTATAATCATCAATTGTTAGTTGTAGGTCTTTAATTTCATATTGTCTCTTACAAAAAATATTTGAGATATATATTCATAATCATCAATTGTTACTTGCAAGTCTTTAATTTCATATTGTCTCTTGCAAAAAATATTTGTCTTTTCACTTATGTTATGCTCCGAAATAAATAATTGATTCGCCAAATTAATATTAATAGAATTCTCGTCGTGGGTCATGTTGATAACGATGTTAACCTCTCTTCCTTGAATAATCCCCTTTAATGTAAATAACCCATAAGTTGAAATGCAACATCCTTCATAAGAAAATCTTACATTCGTCATTTTAGACTCCATTTTGTTTTTCGTTGTAAATTTACGGTAAATAATACTTTGATTATGGAGGTTATATATCTCTTTGATAATTTAAACTAGATCCCTTGTAATTTTTGAACTCAAATTATTTATAATCCTTTTAATAACTTTAGAGTTACTATTTTCACTTCTAAAATACCCTTTTTGTCCTTTTGTGGATATCTCTAATTCCACAATTTAAATAAACAAATGAAGCTTACCTTGCAACTTTCCAATATAACTCTTTTAATAATCTTTTCATAAACTTGAACTTAGGAATGGAAATAAAAGAGTTAATATACTTCCACTGTATGCTTTTTCCTTTGTATCTTTTTTAATTGAACTTTAGAACCTTTTCACTTCATAAATATGAACACCTTTAATACCTTTACTACTTCAAAAAAAAACACTTTTATTATATACCCTCCTTACTTTTATACGAGGATATAAGAGGGTTTATATTTTCCAAGGTGTACTTCTTACTTGATCAAGATTTTGGTCGCAAAGTGTCACTAATCACCTTTCCTCTTTGACTTAATATATGATAGTTATAACCTTCTAATCATTTGATTATACCTTGGTTATATTTCCTTTTACCCCTTTCATTTCCGTACACGAGTCGCGACTTTTTGGTAGAGGTTTTCGGACTGATATTTTGTGCAATTGTAATCTCCACGTCTAGCAGCAATGGCACGTTTCTTTACAGTAATTTCGATATCCTTCGTAGTTGGCACCGATAAGTGGAACAAGTCTCGGTATGGGTTTGGTGTTGAAGCTAACCACTCCAATTAGTGACTCTATGGAGACCACGAATTGGTGGCCACGATTTCTCAATCCACAAACTTTTAATCAGGAAATGGCAGCTACGACTCTCAAATTGATGTTGTTAAGCAATTCCCTAATTAAATACAACAATTCAAACCCTTAGATCACTGTGTGACCTGTCCGCCCAGTCGTAACACACTATCACGGTCAACAGCTATGATGTCCAAAGAGGTTGCGTCGCACAGTTATCCCACGAATTAATTCCTACAGACATGCAATGTACCCCGTAATTCGATAGATAACTTTGAAGGCTTAACCTTTTCGATTTGCATCAGACTCGTTTTATATATTTCCTTTAACACTCTAACATGAATGGTTTGGTAGTCGTTTTAGTAGTTGGTATCAATTGTTTGCAAATGTTTGCAACAGAGATAAACCTTCCTTCCACCAATTTCAGTTTAGTGCTTCCGATATCGTGATTTTTTGGTTATGTTCTTGAACCTTGCAATTCAGTGATTTTTCTCTTGTACAGAATTTATGGACTTTAAAATTTGCAACGGAATCACACTTCTTCTTTTTTCTAAAAATGGCAAAATGCCCTGGTGTGGTCAAAGACCCGGAGTTCCACGAACTCTAAAAATTTTAGTGGCCAAGGGCCTATAGGTATGTTGCCAAAGGCACAAATTTTGACCAAGGTCCAATGGCCAAAAGCCAAGAACAGACTAGGTCTGGTAAAGAGATTGGCCAAAGGCCAGGATCAAAAAAACGAAGCTCTAATACCAATGTGACAAACAACCTGTTTGACAACTATAAGAATATCCAGTGTAAATAGGATAATACACAATAATCCATTAAGGATGGTAAATATAATTGAATGATAGATGATATCTATACAATGAGAATGAGGGCTCGCTTATATACCCACACAGGGGTGCCCTTACTAACAGTCATGTCCTTTGAGACATGTCTTTTCATTATTACTAACTATTATTTATTAATTTATTTTTGAATCGTTATCTATTTATATCTTATTTATATGTATATTTATGTTCATAACAGCCAATCATAAACCTTCCAAATGCTCGCCCAGGGATCCCGAGAAAAATGAAATGTTTCTTTCAAAAATTGAGGGACCCGTAAAATAAATAACTAATTGGACATGTCAACCAAGGTAGAGTGTGTGTGAGCAATGTTTTTCAAGCTTAGGTAGAAGTCCCACTTTAGCTTCAACTTGGAAATACTCTAATAAATTAATGGCAAGGGGGCTTGGTAAAACGTTTCACTGCAGGCGAAGGGCAGCGCAACCTCTACAAAGGCACCCATAAATGAGACAATACGAGCCCTTGTATGTCATGAAACCCTATACCTAGAAGTCTAACCCCATCCACATCATACCCACTACATGACTTAGAAAGGATTGTCCTTGGGAACCTCCCCTAGTTGAGGAATTGGTTCAACCAATAGGGCACTATGACACCCCTCCCATATCTAAATTTGGCAAATTGCATATGGTCTTATGAGCATTTGTTTAATTTGAAAAGGTAGATTTGATGCACCACTTCTTCCACAAGAGACAAACAACTAGCATCCAAAGAGAGCACAAGAGACAGATATGTGATTTGCCCAAAGAGGGCGAAAATTTTAGCCAAGAACTATGTAATTCTCAAGTGTGTTGTGTTCTTCCAAAATGAAAATTTCATGACCTTTATTTATACAAGGTCTAAGAAAACTAATTTGTCCACATACTTTGGGGTAAACCACAAATTAGGGAGGTCGGCCTCCTAATTTGCCCCTTTACAACATATAATTTGAATTTACAAAATATTTAAGCCCTAAAAGATGACGTCATCCCTCCTAGGGGTGATGTTTTGGCATAATGAGCAACTCGTTGAGCAAGCTGAGAAAGTCGTTGGGCCTCCAAAAGGCCTAATCTCCATGGTGCAAGGGTCTTCCTCCATCAAAAACTCCAAATCATCATCAAGTCACCAACACCATCAAACCCTAGCCCCCAAATGAGACGCCATGCCCTAGAAAGAGACGTTTTGAACATCATGCCCTAAGGGCGTCTAGCTTAGCCTAGTAATTCTTCTAGGGCATGGGAAATGATTTTATTTCTCCAATGCAAATTAGATGAGTGCCTTTATCAATTGGGTTATGGGGTCTCTTGTTGCAAGGGCTAGTTGTGTTACCTCCCTAGGGGTGTAAGCCTTTTTACTCCCTAGGGAAAACAAAACTAGCAAGGTAAATCTAGGAGGGATGTAATGTTCCCAAGCAAGATTGCCAGGAACTTGGTGTTTTAAGTTTGTTTGTTTGCTTTGTGTTTATCAAATGTTTTGCAGGTTATCCTTCATATTTGCGCATGGAGTGTATTAACAAGTTTTCACAGCATATAATGATGGAAATTGGAACAGTAAAACAACAATAACAAGATGCTAACAGTGTACACAAGAAGATAGTCATGCAAGAAGACAAGATCAATTTCTTTCCCTTCTTCTAGATCTAGTACTGAACCTGGCAGAGTTGCGCTCCTCTAGACTGCAAAAACCCTCAAGATTTTGGCATCTTCAAATTTGACCCTCGACCTCTTGTATAATGTTGTAGATTTATAGATTGGGGAATTCCAAACACCAATGAAGAGCTTCTCAACTTCACTAAGAGATCTTACCCCTCAAACTCAAGGGATCCACTATTACAATGCACCCTCCTTCAGAGATTCACCCAATGCAAGAATAAATTGATATGAGGCTTAAAGGCCCCCAAGACTGATGAGAAAAGGCGTTAGGGTGTTGTAGAACCCTCCTGGAATGACCTTGGCTTCAGATCTATCTTTCCTTGGCCAAATCGAATTGTTTTCTCCTCCAAAGTGCACCCCCTCTGCACAAAACCTCCAAATTTGAGCCCTGACTCTTCTTCCATTGTAGAAACCAAACCTGTAGCTGAATAGAATGGTGAGGGAGGAATCTTTCACCTCCTTGGCCAAGCTTGGACCAGGAACAGAGGGATCTTTCACCTCCTTGTTGGTCTCTAAGGTTTGTTTACTCAAAACCCTCAAAACGTAAGTTGCATAGCTCAAAAAGAAAATAGAGAAAATGACATGAATAATGAGTGGAGTGCCCTCCTCTTTCTTTTATACCTCCATCTTCTAATTTTCAGTTGAGTTACTTTATTGTCTTTTCTAAGGTTATTACTTTATTTTCTCCTTAAGTCAAATAACCCTTTTTATGCTTTATCAAAGTCATTTCAATAATATAATATTAAGTTCCTCAGTGACACTTTAGCATCTCCTAACCCCCTTTCACCCATGGGACTATAGTCTAGAGGGGTGACTAGACTACTAAGTCCTTAAAGTTCTTGTCAGGGAGAGGGGAACATTACAAGGGTGTAATCCCTTTTACTCCTCCTAGCAACCTTGTTTAGTAGCTTATCCAAAGACAAATGTGATAGACTTAGTGGAGGGTGTATGTCTTTATACTCCTCCAAGGGTTTAGACAAGAATAACCATGAAACAATAAGAAACACTAACAATATGCAGAAATTTCCTTACCAATTCCACAAGATAGAAAGATAAACCCTCTTTACCAAGTATATTCCAACACAAAGCAAAGATAAGCATCCAAGAGAGATGGTGCACCACTTCTTCCACAAGAGACAAGTAACTAGCATCCAAAGAGAGCAAAAGAGAGAGATATGTGATTTGCCAAAAGAGGGCGAAAATTTCAACCAAGAACTATGTAATTCTCAAGTGTGTTGTGTTCTTCCAAAATGAAAATGTCGTGACCTTTACTTATACAAGGTCTAAGAAAACCAAATTGTCCACATACTTTAGGGTAAACCACAAATTAGGAGGCCGACCTCCTAATTTGCCCCTTTACAACATATAACTTGAATTTACAAAATATGTAAGCCATAAAAGATGACATCATCCCTCCTAGGGGTGACGTTTTGACATAATGGGAAATTCATTGAGCAGGCTGAGGAAGTCATTGGGCCTCCAAAAGGGCCTAATCTCCATGGTGCAAGGGTCTTCCATCAAAAATGCCAAATCATCATCAAGTCACCAACACCATCAAACCCTTGCCCCCAAGTGAGACACCATGCCCTAGAAAGTGACGTTTTGAACATCATGCCCTAAGGGCGTCTAGCTTAGCCTGGTAATTCTTCTTGCTGTTACAAATAAATGCTACAGCCATTAGGACTGCAGAATACTCTCTTTTTCATTCATTTCTCACTTATCTACCGCTGAAATTTACTTGTGAACCTAGATTACTGTTATACTGCTCATTAGTGATTATTTGCACGGTTTACTTGTCAATTTTCCTAGTTAAATTTTACTGTTGTACCTGTTATAACCCTATGATTCATAGGATCATCTGTTGACTGGAATTTTTTCACTCTTGGTGTATAGGTTTGCAAATAATATTTCATCTCTGTAAATTATTTTCAAAGGAAGCAGCGCACAAAACCCACCAAAATCGCTAAAGCCTAAGTTTTGTTGCATTCGTGCCTGGAGAATAAAGAACGCGCTTAGATCGACGGTCGATCTAGCAGCGCGTAGATCAACGGCTGATAGTGGATTCCGGACCCCCTCGACTGTTCTACCTTTAACTTGATTGGAAGTCGAGTCGAATTATATAAGAAGCATCTGACGGTGAGAGACACCCGACGTTTCATCCTTGGTGAGATTGAATTAGGGGTATAAAGAAGGCGCGCATCTGAACGGCTGAGGCACCAGCGTTTTCATCAACGGCTGAGATTGAATTCCGGACCCCCGGACCGTTCTGCTTTTAACGGTGGGGGGGGTCCGGAATGAAGCATTTTTCTCTGGCGGGCCCTGTCCCAATGTGTCATCTGTCCATTACACCTGATCCTCCATCACCTTTTTGCCTCCTTCATTCGCCGCTACGCCCTCACCCCCTTGTCCTTTGTCCAGTCGACTACACCCCTTCGCCAATCTCACCCGTCCTTGAATAAACAGACTTGGGATAAAAACTTTAAGTTAATAATGCTATGAATAAAATTTAATATAGTTAGTTTAATAAACTGGATTAATTAATGATAAATTAATTAATTAGTTTAATAAATATGTGAGTAATTAGGATTGATTAAACATTAAATAAAACAAATTAAAAAACAAAAACATAAAAATTAAATAAAAAGAAAATACAAAACAATATAAAACATATTAAATAATAAAAAACAAAACATTAAAAAACAACACATTAAAAAACAAAAATAAAAAACACAAAACGTAACACATAATATAAAAACATAAAATATAAAATACATAATATAATAAAAACAAAAAACATAATATGAAACTAACCTAAGTCTACCCTACGCCACTCACACCTACCACAACTCACGTCACACTCCACTTACATAGACTCTCGCTCACATTTAACACCAGCGCCCCCATCCACTATCCCATACAAATTAATCAACGGTCCATTAAAATTCCGGACCCCCCCTCACTATCCGGAATTTAACGAGAGGGGGGGGTCCGGAATGAAGTAGTTTTCAATACCACTCCCCCTCCACGTGGCACGATCCTATTCCTGCGGACCCCCCCCCCTAAAACCGCTTACCACCTCGGGGGGGGGTCCGGAATACCGCTTTCCCAAAAACAAAACCACCTTTTCCAATTTTTGCCACTTTTTGCATGTTCAGCACGTCGTCTTCCGGAGGAGATTCTGGGCAAACGAAGACAGATTTTAAAAATCCGAGAGAGGTTTTTGCTCAGCACGGGATGAAGAACAAAAACCTCTCTCAGCTTTTGCAACGGCGCTACGATCAAGGAGAATCGAAGCCATCTTCGGGGCCCATTTTTCCAGATTCTCAATTTTCCGTTACAGTCCCGATCTTGCAGGAGCTGTTACGACCAGCTAGGGACGAATTTGGCGAAACCGAAGGAGGTTTTTGTCCAACACATGCCCATCTACAATAACCTCCTTCAGTTTTCGCCTAGGTGTCATCGTTCAAGAGAAAAACACTTCTGTTCGGAACCCTTTTTTTCGCAGAAAACCGGCCGGTCTTTCATGGCAGACTGTTCCAAATTTTGTGGGAGTGGTGGCTATTTTTGGCCGAGACGGTTAAACCGACTCTCGCAACTTGATGAGGAGACCTCTCCTATTTATAGAGATGATTTTTAATGTAAAAAGGTTGATCAGTCAGGGAACCATGATGAAGTTTTTATAAAGCAGCTCACAGAGCCAACTGTAGTTTTTCATCAATTCAGATAATACAGTCGCAGCAGTTACAGGATTCTTGTGTCAAGTATATTGGTGAAGTGCTCCTCCAGTAAATTGTTTTCTCTGTCTCCATATGTTTTCTTTCCTTATTATTCGACAGAAGTTTATGAGCAGAATTTGTTGTAAGATACACTCTGTTTCTGGCTGTGGATAATATTAATGTTTTATTCTGATATTCAGTGGCAGAATTCTTCATTGCTCTGTTGCTTAATTGATCATTTCTTTTTCCTCCTCTTTCATCTCATTTAATTTAACCAGATCCAGTAATTTGCCTACCTTGCCCTGTAAAGTTGTCTATAGCATTTGTTTTTTATTAAATCTCAGTTTGTGACTCCATAGCCCATGGTTCCTTTTTCCCCTGCTCCTACCAGAAAATCCATAAACAAACCCATGTTCTTCATAGCTAGCCTAACATTCTCTTCAAACAAAGCTATATCAGACAGAGAGATCCCTCTCTGAGTCTTGGAAGGCTAGATCCAAGACTCGAAGTGGTTTTGACGTTGCCTCTGTGACTGCCTCACAGCCTTGGGCAAATTACAGAGTGCTAACAGTACCAATTGTTTGCTACAGCCACTTGGCTGTTATAATACATTGTTGATAACACTTAATAAACAGCCCTAAAACTCAGCAAAGTCTTGCTTCATTAATTGGAAGTTTAACTAGTCTTTGCTAGCTTTATTTTCCTCATCTCTTGCTTGACTTTGGTGGTTAGATTTGCAGCTGATATATCTTGTTTACCGCAGAAAATATATTTCCATACTGCTGCAATTTTGGGACAGCAAGGTTTCTTGCTTGTTCCCCTTTGGTTTAAAGCTTGTATATCAATCATTTGTCTTGTTCTGGGCAGGGCTAACATTGTCTTGCAGGTATACAATGTTTGGCAATCATTATCCATCAACAAGACTCTTTCTCAATCCTTTTCCTCACCTCCAAGCTTGACCCATAGGGGAATCACTCATCATCATCTCACTTTCCATTTCAATCCCCCTAGGGTCACCGGGATTCCCCCCTTGTGG
Organism: Picea sitchensis; assembly: GCA_010110895.2. Taxonomy (NCBI): domain Eukaryota; kingdom Viridiplantae; phylum Streptophyta; class Pinopsida; order Pinales; family Pinaceae; genus Picea; species Picea sitchensis. The sequence continues at coordinate 89,669 of SNQJ01S0020042.1, forward strand.
TGACTTATCATCACTAAATCGAGGGAAGTGTCTATCTAAGGTGACAGTGGGTAGGTACTCCCATAGTTGTCACACTTCCTTGGATTGGGTTGGGCTTTGCCCAATCTACAGATTGTGCGATAACACCACCTACAGGCTTTCCCTGCAACCTGTATACCTTACCCTCTCTAACACCAATGTTGATTGTTGTGTCCAGGCTAGCTCCCTTTGAATGCATGAACACTTGTTCGTTCTGGAACAAGACTGCATAACCCTTGTCCTCTAGAGCTGAGACTGAGAGAAAATTCCTCCCCAGCTGTGGGACATACAACACATCTGTCACCTCCAAAGAATCTCCTGACTCTAGTTGGAATATGACTGTCCCAACTCCCTCTACACCACAATTGACATGAGTGCCAAGCTCCACATGCAGATCTGAGTCCGTCACTGACCAACAGGTGAACAACTCATGTGTCCCCGTCATGTTCTATGTCCAATGAGAAAAGAAATAGAACCAACTCTTGGAGCTCAAATATGCCCATTGTTGCATTGCTGGCTTCTCTTCTCCTTTGGACTGAACAGATCTCCTTGTGCAAAGAGTCCTTTTTTGCTCCATCTATGTGTCACTCACTCTAATAGATCTATCATCCCCTGATCTCTAGATGAAAGTCCTTCTTCACCCATCCGAGATCCCCTTGACTCACAATCCTTCGTGGCTCAAGCACTTGAACAGAAATCCTTATTTGCTCCAAAATGGATGACTCGAGCACATAAGCAAAAACCTTACTTTGCTCCTATGTGCTCTCACGTGGCTTAGATCTCTAGGTTAAAGTCCTTCACCTATTCGAGATCTCCTTGTTGGCATCCCAACCTTCTGCCATTGCTCAGCAAACCACCCAACACATAAATTTTCGTTGCATGTTGCCTGGGTCGCTTCCCGGACACTGCTACTTGAGGTCTGTCTGCGGCTGTCGAGCTTTCTGCTCACTACCCAGCTACTTCTCTAGGTTGCTCGAGCCCTTCTGGGCTACCCGACTACTTCTCTAGGTTGCTCGAGCCCTTCTGGGTTGCCCGGCTACTTCTCTAGGCTACCCTAGCCTTCCTGGGCCCTCTATAGTTGTCTTCTTCCCTTACGACTGTTGGCCTGTGGCCCTACTGGCAGCTTTGGCAATTGGCTAGTTGTGGCCCGTGCCTTCTTGGTGGCGTTGTTGCTTGTTGTTACTGTGGCTTCTCCTCAGCCCCGGCCTCCTCTTCCAGCTGACCAACTCATGTGCCCTTGCGGCGGCGGCTGTGGCAACCTACCTGCGGTGGCTGATCTCACGGGCCTCCTCTGCCTCCTACCAGTTCTCTTCTGCCACCACCCATCATTGATCCACCCGTGCAACTCCTTCACATCTCTACCCACACTAGCCTGTGCAGCTCCCTACTCACGCGGATCTCTCCACTCGGCCCACTACAAGTCCTTGATCTCGTCTGCAGCACCCGCAGCTCACGCAGATCTATAAGCAGTCGTTCCTCACGTCCTTCGACCAGCTACCTCAATCGACGACTACTCACACAAACTTGTCTTCATGTGATCCCTCAGCGAGTACTTGGTGTTGAGTTTTTGTACCTTGGGAGGTGTTCCCCATGTGTTTCTGCTCTCCTAGACACGTGTCGGATGTATTATACACTTGTGCCTTGTACTTTGTATCTAATTTCACTTTGACTTAGGAGTTTTAAGTCAAAAGTGAAATATAGTCATTTATGCCTAAAATGACTATTAATTCACTTTGTGGGTGAATTAGAGACATAAAGTGCACTTAGGGAACTTAACCCAAAGTGGGTTATTGAGTGAGATTATTTTTGAGTGATCTCAACCTTTGATTAGATGGGAGATGGGATGATCTCAGCCATCCATATCTTAGGTATCCTTATGGAGGTTCAAGAGGGGCGCAAAGGGTGAAGGAGAACTCATAACTTCATTTGCTCACTTGGAGAGGAAGAGCTTGAGCTTGGGCGCACTTGTTGAGGAGGGCGCATCAATAGTGGGGAGGTCTTACACCCGTCAGATTGTAGTCGAATCAGTTGCAGAGGGAGGCCACACAGCAGAGCTTCATTCCTGTGGAGGGGTTTTCCATTCTAAGCTCACAGCGTGCATCTGGAGCAGTTATGGTGGTTTTGAGAGCATTTGTGGGGGGCGTAACTTCCTAGGGCGCACCTGGTTCTTTTGGACATGTATTCTAGCTTGGATCAAGCTGCTATTGCATCAAGTTCATCTATATTTTGTACTTGTTGTATTCCACCATCTCATTTCCTCATATATAGACATATATCCCAAACTGGTAATCCTCGGGGGGGTTTTATCCAGGGTCATGTTGACCAAAAATACCTGTGTACAAAATGATGCGTGTTAGTCTTTTAGATCTACTTATTTTCAGCTGTAAAGATCACTAGGGGTGTTGTATTTATTTTAGTATGCATGTGCTAATTTCTGGTTACTAAAACTACATGCTAGAACACCTAAAATTGCAAGTACAACCGTAACAAATCAGCAGGAAGTTCCTAAACTGTTGGCTGTCCTAAAACAGCAGAAAAACCTTTTCATAACAGTTGAAACTTAGAGCCAATTTGTGGTCAAAGCAGACCCAGTTGGCAACTGATAGGACCTGGAAACTCTTCATGGTATCAGAGCTGAGGTGGCTGAATTTTTGAGCAGTTTGGACAGCACATGTGTTGGCTGTCATATACATCTTCTTGGCAGAATTTTGTGGACAGCCATTGACTCATTCAGTGATTGTTAGTGGGCAGAATTTTTGTAGAGGACAGATGAGTTGTTTTGGCAGTTTGTCGTTAGTCTCTTTTCACACCTATGGAGTAGGAGTGAGGTTGATTTGACTCGACCTCTTTTCACACCTATTTTGCTAGGAGTGAGGTCGTAGGACGCTTGTCTCTTTTCACACATGTGTTGACATGAGTGAGGCAACGTTTCCTTGGCAGTTTGAGCATCAGTTGGGAGTGCAGTTTGGCAAACATGTCAGCATCTCAAATGCGTGTTGAGGACAGGCTAGTTGGGGCTAGCAATTGGTCGCCTTGGAAGGCAAGGATGGTCTTTGTCTTAGAGGACCTCGAGCTATGGGACATAGTCGAGGCGGCTATTCCAGTCATTCCTGTCACTGCTCCCATCTTGGTGGCAAAGTTCAGGAAAAGGAACAACAAGGCAAAGAGGACCATTTGTGATGCAGTTCGTGATCATATCATACACCATTTGACAGGGAAGACTTATGCATACGAGATGTGGTCATCTCTATGTAACTTTTATGAGAGCTCCAATGAGAACCGGAAGATGGCTCTTCATGACCAACTCAGGGGCATTCGCATGCTCAAGGATGAGTTGGTAACTTCATTCCTTGGTCACTACACTCCGATCAGAGACGAGCTTGGAGCTGTCAGAGAGGTGGTGTACCCTAACTCTTTGGTGAGGCAAGCTATGAAGAGCTTCACCAAACCATGGGGTCCATTTGTCCGTGGCATTGTTGCTAGGAAGGTCATACCTACATGGGAGAGGATGTGGGATGACTTCGTCCAGGAGGAGATTAGGCTTGTAGCCGAGGCTTCTGGACAGCGACAACAGCAGCAACAGCAGAAAGGTTAGGGTGATAACTTCATTTGCTCACTTGAAGAGGAAGAGAGAGAGCTTTGGCATGAGGTTTGTTGCATGAGGTAGCTTGAGCTTGGGCGCATGCTTTCATGGAGGGAGGCATCTAGCACAGAGCTTGGTTTATTTACTGAGGAGCATTCATTACTCTGGAGGGCGCACTTGTTGAGGAGGGCACATCAATAGTGGGGAGGTCTTTCACCCGTCAGATTGCAATGGGATCAATTGCAGAGGGAGGCCACACAGCAGAGCTTCATTCCTGTGGAGGGGTTTTCCATTCTGAGCTCACAGCTTGCATTTGGAACAGTTATGGTGGTTTTGAGAGCATTTATGGGGGGCGCACCTTCCTAGGGTGCACCTGGTTCTTTTGGACTTGTATTCCAGCTTGGATCAAGCTGTTATTGTATCAGGTTCATCTATATTTTGTACTTGTTGTATTCCACCATCTCATTTCCTCATATATAGACATATATCCCAAATTGGTTTTCCCCGGGGGGGGTTTATCCACAGTCATGTTGACCAAAAATACCTGTGTACAAAATGATGTGGGTTATTCTTTTAGATCTATTTATTTTCAGCTGTAAAGATCACTAGGTGTGTTGTATTTATTTTAGTATGCATGTGCTAACTTCTGGTTACTAAAACTACATGCTAGAGCACCTAAAATTGCAAGTACAACCGTAACAAATCAGCAAGAAGTTCCAGAACTGTTGGCTGTCCTAAAACAGCAGCAAAACCTTTTCATAACAGTTGAAACTTAGAGCCAATCTGTGGTCAAAGACAGACCCAATTGGCAATTGATAGGACCTGGAAACTCTTCACTCGGATCCTTTCCTGCTGCTCCGAGTCTTTCCCAGCAGCAGTGGCTACTCCTTATACAGTCACACCCAGTCTTCTCTGTCGGCCCCTTCTTACACTACAGCAGCACCATGTGAACTTTCTCCCAATCCGCAACCTCAGCTACCGTAGTCGATTACTTCAGCACTTGCGCAAGCTTCTCTGCCAATATATGTGGTCGTACATTGTACGATGGTTGTTGTACAGTCGTACCTTTCCCCTTTTTATTTTTTAAATTAATTTACCCTGCAAACCTGCAATAAAATATTTCTTGAGCTACATAAAATTACGACCTGTGTACCTAGTTGCTTCTTCAGAGATCACACTCTGATACCATTTTAAATTTCTGAACCCAGCGCCCGGCAATTACTTCCTAGTAAACCCTTGTAATAAACTCATTAAGAAAATTTACTAAATAAAACCACCGCTGAGTTTTAACAATCGAAATTAAAAAATCAACAGAAGCACAACAAGGAAACCATACACATTTGCACACGTAATTTTCTAGGTAAAAACCTCTGGAAAAAACCTGAACGAAAAACCAATACCTTGTTGATTTTATTAGACAAAATCTGGGCTCCCATCCTAGAATAATGGCCCACCTGAGGAAAATACAAATCAGCAAAATAGCCTAGCCTATCACACCTAGTTGCTACTCCTTTGTTGTCCCTCTGCTCCTTTCCTCGAACCCTGCCCCTGCACACTTGGATGAAAATCCTTCTCCACCCAATCAATGAGATCTCTTATCTCGCTCTATGTGTGTCTCATCCTCTCACTTAGGCTGCCCTTTACAATCTTGAGTTTACCCTAAATCCAAAACCCTAGATCATCCAAAGTGATCTAATGGCTAGGATTTAATTTAACTCACTAATGCCAAATACTTAGGCATTTGACTTAAATTAAACTCCATTAATTACAAAAGTACATTCACTTTAATAATCGTTTTATTAAAGTGAATCTCCCAAGTCCTGAGAGGTAATAAGGACAACTTCCACATGTTAGACACAAAACTGATGTGGAAGTACCTATCCAATGCTACAAACATCAACAGAGGGGGTAATCTTGCAAGGCTTTCCTTGGAGAACCTATATGTATGTGTGTGTGTTGTAATTTTTAAGTTTGCCGATATTTTCACCGAGTTTCCAATGCCCTAAGTTCATTACCCCTGCCAATTTTTTGCCAATAACTATTTTTGCAACATTGTTGATTCCGCATGCTTAAGGAAATTCCTGCACCTAACAACTAATATATTAGCCTTGAGGAGATTCTTAGATTACTCTATTCTTAATCTATAGATAATGAAATAACATATTCTTGTGTGAAAAGGAAATAATTTCATCTTTCTTTAATTTCTTTATTTTCCTCATTATGAACTCCAGAGAGAGATGGTTTAAATAAGGGCTGCTTCACTTTCTCTCTAAATTAAAGTGTATTCACCATCTTCAGGCAGAATTTAAATGGCCCAATGTATTATATTTCTAATTATGAACTCTTAACAGAGAGTTAAACTCAGGGCTGTTTAAAATGTACATTTATCTCCAAATTAAATTGTATTCCCTATTTTCAGATAGGCTAAGTTACAAGAATAAATTGTAAAATCTTTAAAGCAGGGGATTATATACAGAAGGGGTAAAAAGAAAAGAAAAACAAATTAAACTAGTTATATGCATCTTAACAGAAGTTCCTCAGAGAATCCAGTCATAGGCAGCAAGTAAATAAGATAAATTTGATCTTCATTTGATCATACTAGGAAGTGACCCTGTTATAAAATTATTTATATGGTATAATTTGGGATATCAGCCTCTGTACAAACTTCAAAGCAACCTAAAAAAAGAGTAAGCATTAACAAAACTACTTGATATTGACAAAATGCCCTGACACCAACATCTTCAGATATTCCTAGATGAAGTTTCGATTTATTTTTATCAAATCAGTCCAGTGACAAGGCACAAAGTAACTTCAAGATAGAGTAAGCATTAACAAAACTGCAAACAGTCTGTGAGTTCTAGCACTTGAATAAATTACTGTTAAAATTCAACATCGTATATAGTATTCTTGAGACTATAAATTAGAGAAAGCTCTTGGAGAAAAACCTGGGTCAGATTCTTGAGTAATCTCCTGCTTCTCTGCACAGATGCAGAACAAAGAATGAGATGGGCATTCCCTGTAAATGCTGAAATTTAAGTTAACATAACCAACCATGAGAACCATACCCAATAAAACGAAAAAAACTATTTGAAAAATTAAAAGAACTGTAGAAGGACCTCAAGGACATAAATTGAGGATTTGAAATAAAATCGTTACCGTTGGATTGGGGTTGGGACTGTTCCTGAATCTCGTCCATATCCACAAACAGCAGGGATTCTTTATAAAATATATTCGTTGAAGTGCAGTTACACACTGTCTAGTCAAACCACAACACAGCAACCGATCAATGGATGTTCCCCTACATACAATGTTTGATGAGATTGACAAATAAACCAAATGATTATATAGAAGACAAAAGTTAAGCAACTCATTTAAAATACCTCTAATGGTGGTGGTGGTTGCCAATATATTGCACGTATACCCCAGCTGTGCTAAATGCACATCTATGATCTAATGGACAGTCTCTTTCCAACAACTCAATGACACTAGACACAAATGAACAGGCTAAGTAGGATGTCTCTATTAAACATGTCATTGAAATTACGTCATCATATTTTTCTGATATTGGGTAATTACTAATTATCATGAAGCTCTTACTCCAACTCGCAGTCAGTTCAGATAAATATTTACACATTATCAACAGAAAGGGGGATATGACACAGTATACAATGAAAATGCATTCACTCAATGATGATAACTCACTTCAAGATAAGGGCCTCTTTGTACACATAGAGGTTTGAATACATGACAGTTGCAAAACACAATCATTTGCCCAACTAAAAAGGACTTCCTAAAAGATGTGTTCACTCAATGATGATAACCCACTTCAAGATAGGGACCTCTTTGTACACAGAGGTTCGCATACACAACAGTTGTAAAACACAATCATTTTCCCAACTAAAAAGGACTTCTTAATAATTTCTTCGTAAGGACTTTGTGACTTAACTCACAACCCATTTTATATAGTAACAAATTACACCTTCACATGATAACCATAAGACTTCAATCAACCACATGTTTAACTCATTAATGACAATATGTATGTCATGAATCTACAAGATAATAGTTAGCAACAAGATGGAACACAACAACAGAAGAAAAAAGTTAAAACACCATAGATAGAATGTCAAAATAGCCACAATTTCGTTGATAACAACAAATATAAAGATAAAATAGACAGATAATAATGCCCTGTTTGAGAGAGGATCTCTTTAATCTCTTGTTCGAGAAGGGCACTCTGCCAGATGCAATACCAAACAATATTTCTCGATGCCTTTTGATGGATTACCTTCTCTTGGTTATAGTAAAGAATTCACAGGACCTATTTCTAACTACTACATGTAGGATATGCTAAAAGAGAGGTGAGTTCATAAGAAGTGCACCGCCCTATTCAAAAAGGGTTTCCCTCAAATATTCTGCAGATTTGTTTGTTGTACAGACTGTTCATTCTTCCAAGTGAGACTGCCCAGCAAGTGTACGGCCTGTACTATTTCATCCCATTACGGCCTGCACAGCAGCTGGTTGGTACGGCCTAGGTGGCTGAAGTATTTAGCCCAGATTTGGCTTGCTGCTACCTGCAGAAAATGCCCAGAAATCGGCCTGTAGAATGCTGCTATCTTGGACCTGAGTTCGGCCTCCTTGGCTGCCAGAATGGTCCTGATCTGACCTCGACTGGCTGCTCCAAACTAGCCCAGAACTTGCCCTCTGCCTCAGCTGCTAGCACACTGCCTTCTCTTGCCCAAGCGCCCCTCTTTCTCTCACTTGCTCATCCTCACAAATGAGAATAGTGAGTGTCCTCTCACCCTCGACCTCCTTTTATCTCCCTAGCAGCCCCCATTTACCTTGAGATGGGTGCCCAGCCTTGGGCCTCAAAGGCTGAGATTAGGGCACCCCTCTTGGGCTGGACCCCACTCTCCACTAAGTGGTACGCCCCCCTTTGGACAAGGAGCCCACAAACCACTCAGCCACCTTCATGAGGTGCACCCTCTCTCCCTGGGCCCCACATTCCACTCAAGGGTGAAATTTTTGTTGCAAGCCTAAGTTAAACTTAAGTTGAGATACTAAGGCTGATTTGGGTCAATTTAAATGCCCATCAGCATGCCTAGCACGGGCTATGCTATGCTGAGACACCTCATGAGCTAAAAACTAACAATTTTATGTCGAAATCAAGAATGGATTATGGCTCGAGTTGCAAACTGTTCTTCTTCATCCAATTCAGGTGACTTAGAAACATAAGCAAGCAAGGAAAGAATGCAACACGACAATAGCGGAAAATACTATAAAATCTAAATGTTTTGGATGTGTCCAAAACATCGCTCAAAGAAAAGAAGCTCTTTGAAAAAATGCAATAAGAAATTCAACAAACTGTCGTGGCAATGCTTCCCCACATACTTCAATATATATATATATATATATATATATATATATATATGTTTCATTTCGCAAAAGGTTAGAGCCGACATATACAATTTTCATTTACTTAAATTTTTTTATTATTATTTAAGAGTGACACATGTCAGCTCCACATTGAATTTAGGCACGGCATCACATATCGACCTAATACTGGGCTGTAGAATGCGCCTCTCGGCGCAACCAGGACTGAAGAAAGTTGAATATAATTCCAAGCCAACAATGGCTCCTTAGACAAAAATTACTTGTAACAGGAGCCAGAACGTTGGGAACAATACTGCTCTTATGTTTTTGCTATAAAGAAACTTCCAGGAAGTGTCTTGTTTCTTAAAGCTGTGCAAAAGCTAAACCAAGAATATTGGAAACCATTGCAATTCCAATGAGATCAGTGAAAACCAAGGAGTGCTAGACAAGCATAACCTACTTCTAGTGTCTGCTGTATGTCAACAGTGGGTACATCAACAGAGGCCTGTTAAATGTCAAATAAGCTCGGTAGGGCATGTAATGCTTACACGCCATCAAGTACCATGCCAAGCGCATGCATTGCAGCAACAATCAAGGAATGCGATAAAGCTATTTTGGTATTAATACCAGTAAACTGTTGAAGGCCTTGAAGAACTCCAGCAAATAAAGCATGTCTTACTTTCATGGACTTGAACAGGTCTAGGTGCGATATCTGTCCTTTATAATCCCTCCTCTGAAGGTCTTCTTCCAAAATAGCAGATAGATGTTCAATCTGACTCCATAATGATCTGGGTCATATATCATTTCTAAAGAGCCAATATGGAGAGCCTAGCAAGAACAACATCAATTCTAGATTAACAAGATACTATAGCAACTGACCATCGATAATCATCGGTGTATTTGAAGTCACTAGTGAAGCTTCTACAATATAGACAGGAGCAGGGATTGATGCAATACTAATACCTAGCCCCCTCAACAATCTTCCAACTATGAGAACATATGGATTACATGGGGCAGTAGGTGATAGAATCATGGATGGTCTCCACAATATGAGACAAAAGAATTAATTTTTCTTCTTCTTAAATGAGCTTGATTGATCATTTCCATTGCCGTCATATAATCTATTCATGGGTCCCAGCCCATTTAACATAGAATCGTTACACCAGCACTTGTATCTCCTAAAACCTAGTAGCCAGCAATTGCAGAGCCGCAGCCACCAAGCTTTGGCATATTGATGAATCCCAACAAAAATGAATATATACATCTCCAGTCCTCTATAATCCTTTAGTCTTGCAAGGCTTTCTATTTATTCAATTCAAATGAAAAGAGGAGCCTAAGTTGGGACTCTGATGCAAGGGGTTGTTTCTTTTTCATTTCCTTTATAGGAAGAGAAATGCCTTGTCTAGAATATGATGTTGGCAACAACGACAAGGAATCCTTTGTGGAAGTGGATCCCACTCGCAGGTATGGTTTCTATAACAAGGTTGTGGGTCGTGGTGCCATGAAAAAGGTATGTTGAGCTTTTGATTAAGAAAGATGGCATTGCAGTTGCTTGGAACAAGGTGTCTCTGCAGAACCCTTGGTGATGTTTCCATATAAAGACATTATGCAAAAGACCTTCTGTTGAAATCTCTCAAGAATGAAAACATCATTATGCTTTACAATGGCTAGTTAAATAGAAGATAAGACGTGTGAATTTCATCATCAAGGTATGACAATACCACAAGAAGAACCAACATGTCTCCATAAAGGTTGCAAAGAAGTGGGCACACTAGATATTGAAGGGACTGCATTATAAGCATAATCATATCCCTTGGGGCCTTGCATAATTCAGAGAGATTGAATGGCAACAATATTTTGTGAATAGAAATAGTGGCATTCTAATCTCGGTCTTGGCTCCACCCCAAGAAATGATCATGCTACACAAATTGTTATCAGTAGACGAGAATTTATAGCCCCAGAATTATATGAAGGGCATTATAACAACTTTGTAGATGCTTATTCCTTTGGCATGTGCTTGCTAGAGATGGTTACTTTGTAGATTCCTTACAGTGAGTATCATGATGTTGTGCAGATTTATAAGAAGGTGAGTTCTTCTATAAGGCTTGCATCATTGCAAAAGGTTACTGATCCATAACCGAGACAAGTTATTGAAAATGGCATGGCAGCAGCATCAATGAGGCCTTCTGCTGCAGAGGTTCTTATGGACCCATTTTTTTAGAGTACAAAACTCCAGTCAATATAATTAAGATGCTAATTTTGACTAGAACAATCAGGATACCATATTTATTACCAATAGATGGTCCCAAAGCCTTCACTTTATGTTACTTACGGAAATAGGAAAATGTGCACAGAGGATATTATTGTTGGAGAAGCAACTAATGAGAGTCTGGTCTACAAAAAGCATTACTAAAAAAAGCAATGAACCAGAACTCTTGTTGCTATCAAAAACAGTGTTACCAACATCGGCAACGGCAAAATATCGCCGAGGGTCCGAAAATGAAAATATCGTAAATATCGGGGAAAATATCGGTAAATATCGGAAAATGTCGCAAGGAGGAAAAAAATACAAAAATATTCATTTTTTTTCAATTTTTT
>SNQJ01S0020042.1:105812-135321 GCA_010110895.2 Picea sitchensis
CATAGGTCATAATAGAGGTTCATACCTCCCGAAGCTACCATAATACTAACAGTGTATGTACGTGGGTTCAGTAAGGACAATTGCACACATTCGTACGAGTCTTCTGGGTAGGAGCAGGTCCGTACAAGCTGAAGTTAACAACAATACGGGTGATTTCAGCAAGTCGTACAAGTGTCTGTAGTAGATTTGTAAGTTGAGATTTTTCCCAAGAAGTTTGTTGATTTTGTGGTTGTAGAGAGGAATGGTTTTGTCCTCAGATTTGGTGATTTTTGTAAGCTGTTTAGAGGGCTAGTTTTTCTCTCAAAATTTCTAAATTTGACAAGAGTTACAGAACAAAAATTTAGTGTCTTATATGTGTTGATGATTCATCTCTGATCTTGTTTCTGTCGTTATATTTTTCAGTCAATAATTTTAGTGTAAAATTGTTCAGTGATAACAGATAGGGTTTACTATTAGACCACTAGGAAGCAATTTTCAAATCTGAAATTAGTCACATAAAGTTGCATGTGAAAATTGACACACCCTGCACCATGGTTCCCCCACGTCCTGTCCTCCTCTCACAGTTCACGAGCTAGTCTTTTGTCGACTTTGTTGTTATGGCTTGTTTGCCCGAAGCTCCTTGTTCTCTCAACCACTCCAGTCGTCAATTCCACCAACTCCTCCTACCACTCAACCCACGTAGCCCGACCTTGTCGACTCTCTTAGTGGTCGATTCACTTCGGCGGTTTGTTCTGCAACGCACAACACACGCCCGATCTTCACCTCAGTGAACATACAACAGTACTACTCGACCGTATGACAACCTCATACGCCTTTTTATTATTTTTTTTTGTTGCTGGGTTTATCGTTTTACCCTCCTTACAGACTTGCAAAAATTTAAAAATAATTTTCTGTGCTACAAATCACGTTTTCGTTCAATCTGGTTTCTCCTCTTTAGATTCCTGGCTTTGATACCATTTTAGTTTCTTAAACCCAACACCCGACAATTTATTTGAAGTAAACCCTTGATATAAATTAACTCATTAAGTAAATTACTGAATAAAAGCACGATTGAGTTATTTAACCAAACATTACAGCGAAAGCATAATAAGACGGAAACCAAACACATTGCACACAAAATATTTCTGCGTAAATCACCCTTGGAAAAACCCCCAAGGGAAAACCAGTTCTGAGTTGATTTTATTAAATTAAATCCTGGGCTCTCGTCCTAGGATAATGGCCCATCTGAGGAATATACAAAACAAGAAGTAGCCTAGCCTAACACACCTCAAGATCAGTCCTTCGATCTTGTTGGCTGCTACTTCCTTTGCTGCCCCTTTGCTCCTTTCCTCAAACCATGCCCCTTCCCTTGCATACTTGGATGGAAGTCCTTCTCCACCCAATGAATGAGATATCACTCACTGAATTTGTGTGTGTCTCATCCTCTCACTTAGGCTTCCTTTTATTATGTTAAGTTAACCCTAAATCCAAAACCCTAGATCTCAAAAGTGATCAAAGGATGAGATTAGATCTCACTTTCACTTTAGATCTAATGGTTAGGATTTAATTAGCTCACTTAACTTACTAATGCCAAAAACTTAGACATTTAAATGAATTAAACTCTATTAATTCTAAAAGGTCATTGACTTTAATTGTTACTCAATTAAAGTAAATTCCCCAAGTCTCAAGAGGTATTAGTGACGAATTCCACATGCTAGACACCAATCCAATGTGGAAGTAGCTATCCGATACTAAATACATCAACAGGGGTGATGGATAGTATTCATCAAGTAACTAGATATTGTCTTTGTGTCTCTCCTGTGTACGAGTGAGTTCATTTTCCAAAGCAATTTCTAGGACACATTCCAACTTTGATATAGAGTGATCAATGTTGCATGCATCTCATCAACTAACTTGCCTATGCTATGAGTGATCGAATCGTCCTTTACTGAATCCATGCGAATTCTCTTTACTTTGGTAACCCTCTTCTTATTGACGGCCAACAAAATAGCATTAGTCATAGCAACAATTGTCCTTTATACAATCTCCCAAAGTTACATCTCCTCCAACAACATTTTCAGTGGGCACTTCCAAGATGCAAAGTTGGAAGGACAATCTAGATGGTATCAATCTATAAGGCTGAGAGTGAGTCATCCTGCAAACCTAGAACTCACTTCAACAAACAAATCAGCCAATGAAATGAACCTATTGGCTACAAAATATTTCCTGGAAGCCGTTCAATCCAACTCTAGTTCGCAAGGGAAACTCCCCCAATTAGCTAAGTTGGTGTACTTTCGAGTTGTCCATGATTGGCAACTCATTGATCTTCTGTTCACTTCAGTCCTGAATGGGAGAGTTTTCCCTATTTACTGAAAAAAGCTTCATGTTATTCCTTGATGACAATCTTTCTATATTGCGAATGGAATGACATGCGACAACCTACTGTATATTTTTTTCAATTAACTTGATCATCCATGGTTCTGAGTTGGCAATTCCCTATTGGAGGACTCAATTATTCTGCTTATACATGCTCAGGTGGAATGGCCAAGTCGACGGAATAGCACTTGGGTTTTTCACTTTTACTTGATTCTGCTTCCCACTTGGTCATTCCACTTCTCATGGTCGTAAGGAAAACTTTTAATTGATTTAGCTTCTCACTTAAGTCATTCTGCTTTCCTAGTTAAAGAATTATGCTTCAGTTGTTTTCGTTCATTTCACTTTCCTTCTTGATGAATTCTGCGTTTTTAAGTCATTCACTTTTGTTTATTTATTTTTTTTCCAAAAAAACTTATAGGGAAATCTTTGGGCACTTTTTTGCATTTTGCAGATGATACCCATACCCATGGTAAATCCACGGCGGTTGATTATGACCATTGACCTAGGAATGAGGCATGCAACAGAAGCAACCAACGCAGGGGATCGACCTCGTGACCTTCTAGTTCAAGACACTCAACCACTTATTAAAATGGGTCTTAGAATACAGTTCATGCTAGAGGTTATTTTGCTCTTGTTGGTGTCATCTACTCCTTCTTTCTCAAGTCATTCTGTTTTTACTAATGTCATTCATTTTTGTTTTCAAGTTAGCAGGATGGGACCAAGATGGGACTTGGAATACTTTTCAGACCCTAGATTATTCCACTCTTGCTAACATCAATCATTCCACTTATGATCATTTTACTTTTCCAGTTAGCCATTTCTCTAAAAGTTGGCCACTTTGGCCACTTTTTGTCCACTCGGGTGAAATGGAACTTCACCAATTTTTGATTGTTCATCCATTCTACTCAACCCGAGAAATGAAATAATACTTTGGTCATATTTTCATTAAAAAACCATTCCTTTTCCTGACAAGCGGAATGATAGATTGGATTTTTTTGTATGATTGATTAGTCTTCCACGCCTTTTTTTAGTTATGTTTGAAACACTATTTTTTCCACTTCTCAGAATGTCATACTCATT
Organism: Picea sitchensis; assembly: GCA_010110895.2. NCBI lineage: Eukaryota > Viridiplantae > Streptophyta > Pinopsida > Pinales > Pinaceae > Picea > Picea sitchensis. The sequence goes on from SNQJ01S0020042.1 coordinate 109,248, forward strand.
TCAGGTGTTGATCATTCTGCCTACTCTAAGATGGAATGGTGGATTATAATATTTAGATCTTGAAAAGGCTCTCTAAAAATGATACTTAGCCAATTTTTTAATAGCATCTTGGCTGTTCTGTTTTTATTCATGGATGTGGGCCAATAATTTAGTGAAATTTGCAGAATTTGACTATTGTTTCCCAGAACTTTGATGGTCCACTCTTGGTCGGATTTGACGCCTCCAGTGGCTTTTTCGCACAACAACAATGTCTATTCCAACCTCAGGGACATTGATACCACTCTATATCTTCACACATTAACAACTTTGAAACATGCAATTTTGAAATGTAGCAATCTCTGTGTTCTTTGCAGATTTTTCTGAAGCGTGTTTCTGCACATATCTACCCATTCTTGAGGGGACATAGCTGAACCCAAAATTCTGATACCGCTATGTAATACATTCTTTGCCCTTCAGCACTAGATCTGATGTTTTTCCTTTCAAAGAATCGTGAATTACTCTTTACATATCATACATAGCAACGAAAATTATTAAAATACAACAATATATTTTCCTATAATGTTTTGTTAAAATGAAATATCAAAAACCCATTAAATTTCCATGCGACTAAAAATCTAAAATATTAATGAATTAAAATGCATCTAATCATCAAATATCTAAACATATCTAAACATGCAAGGATAAATACAGTTAATGATCTAAACATGCAAGGTTAATAGACCAGAGATAAGCAATTATAACTATATAGACAAACTCATGAAATCTTTAACAATCGCCACCTGACAACCTAGTAGATAACCTGACAATCACCACCTCATAACATACAACCAATGCATTAGTTGTATTCATAATATCAACATCTCAAATAAAGAATCCACATGCTAACTCTTGCATGTCATCATGATAATACAACATCAGTGCTATCACTCCATGAAATACTATCATAATATTATAACTTTGATATATCTTTATCAAATATAATCATTACATCAACATAATCAATGGAACCACATAACATCATATGTAAATACCATAGGTCTTTTATGATAACATAACGTCATGAACATAATAATTATCTTAATGCATAACACATACAAAGCAATAAAATATCATGGACATTTTTATCATTATTTATCAACAAAGTCAAACCACTAGCTTGCATGATTATATATCCAAGAAATACAAACTATCACATCTAATGCAAGAGTTATCGTCAAAACATCCATCTAGCACACGAATTTACTTGGTTAAGTTTATCAACCTAGGCTAACTATACAGATGATCATTAGTACTACAAGTGCAGGTTTTCATTAAGATATCAATTGCTTTCAAAAATAAATTCCTCATCTTTCCACAAGACAATGGACAATCTATTAGGTAGGTATCGCCACCCTATTCATATGCTAAAGTTTTCATATATTTTTTTTGTTTGAATGTATTGTTGATTTTCACATAAACCCCATCCTCTAGAGTCACATTCTCTAGTCATGTATTATTTTCCCTTACAGATAAATGTTGTAGATTTCAATCACGAAGATATTACTAGGCGTACTAACATACCTTAAATCATCGATATTAAATACTCAATTTATATATATTTTGATCACCCATGGTTCTTATGTCACTTTACATCATTGGTTTATTCAATCAAGGGCCATTATACTCAATAACATGTAAAAACTAGGTCATCATTATTCAATTTTTATGTCATGCTTAATCCACATGTATGAAGGAATAGTTAATCCCTAATGATTTAGCACTCATATAATCCATTACCCAATAATTATCATTGTTCACACCTAGAAGAATTAGCGCTCATATAATCCAATACATAACCAGTCATCGAAATACAAGATTCTTACTCTTCATTGTTGAAATAATGTAACTGCAAAGTGTATTCTGATTATTATTTGATATATTATTCATTGGATCAATCCCCATTGTAGATTGATCATGTCGGCTACTCTAAAGGACCAAATCCCCTTTTGCGGATTGGTCATAATGTAATTGTAATAGGCAGAAAGAGAAGTCGACCAGAATATAATAAATGTGGTTATAACCACCCAGAAGAAGAAGTCGGTCTACCAGTGAAAGGACACTTCCACACATGCCATATTTGTATAAATAAGGAAGCTAGCACCTCACTTAGACACACACTCACTTGTTCATTGAGAGACAATTTTTGAAACTGCAGTTGGAGAAGAGAGAGAGAGAGAGGCACATCTTTGGGAGAGGACTTTCTGTATTTGTTTGAGTTATCTCTTGGCATTGTATTGGCTATCTATAATAAGGAAGTTTTGTTGGGTTTTTCCTCCCTATGAGGGTTTCCTAGGATAAATGATGTGTCTCTTGTGATTGTGTATTTCTCAGTGATTCTATCTTATGCTATTGTTATCTATTGAAATGTAAAGAACTATAATAATGGCTTAAACATTAACATGGTTTCAGAGCCAAGTTGAAGAGAGCATCTTTCACAAGAGGAAAGTGAAAAACGTCATTGTTGTCGTACATGCAAATTAGAGATTTTTGTTGGCGAGGAATTTCAGCGCTAAAACCATCTAGAAAAGTGCACCCTCCCTCAAGGATCATTTTGGCACCTTCAGCGCACCTTTTCAGTGGCTAGATCTCCCAGAAAGTGAAACCCTAGTGTCACAAAGTACCAAAAAACCAGAGTACCAGAAGTACCAGAGTACCAAAGGTACCAGCAAACCATAAGCACCAGTCCAGAAATCTGTAGATCAAGTTTGGAAGGGTAAAAGTTGGATTTTCTCATATCCAAGCACACCAGGCTACTCGCCTTAGCCAAGCGCACCTCCTGGTAAGTTCAGAATTTGATTTTGAACACTTTCATTTTTTGGACATTTTCTCAACTTCAAGTAAAAGATGTCTGCAAGCATTAAGCTTGTTGACAAGCTAGAAGGTGTGGAAAACTTTTGTGCCTGAAATTATAGGATTGGCCTCATTCTTGAAGAGAATGAATTAGCAAGATTTGTCAAAGAAGAAGTGTCGGAGCCCGATGATGCTGCAGGAAAAACAAAGCACCAAAATGACACAATCAGGGCCAAAAGAATCATTGCAGATTCAATCAAAGATCACCTGATTCCCTATGTGTCATCTAAGATGTCTCCGAAATAAATGTTTGATTCCCTAAACAAACTATATGAAGGAAATAATATAACTGGAAGATGAATCATTAGAACCCATCTCAAGAATACAAGAATGCAGAAGGGAGAATCTATCCAAGAATATTTCTCCAGAATATTCCAATTCAAAGAACAACTAGAAGCAATCGGAGATACTATAGACGAAGACGAACTTATAATGACATCCCTAAATGGCCTCACAAGACCTTGGGATGCATTCATCCAAACGATTTGTGCCAGAATGAAGAAACTAAAGTTTTATGGTCTATGGGAAGAATGCATTCAAGTAGAGACAAGAGTAGCTAACCGTGAAGCATTAGTAGCAAGAGATGATGATCAAGCCCTAGCTACTCACACCAAAGGAGGAAGGAAGAAGTCCCACTTCTAGAAAGAGACTTATAAAGAGTCTCAAGCCCCAAACAAATTCAATCATAAATAATCTCATCCAATGAGATTTCAGAAGAAAGGACAACAAAATGAAAGAAATTACTCATCTGTACAATGCTACCATTGTGACAAGATAGGACACATTGTGAAATTTTGTCCAACCAGATGAGAAGAATACAAGAGGAAACATAAGAGGCACCATGCCCATGCAGTCGAAGATGAAGAGCTACCTGCAAAGATGATAAGAGAGCAAATCAAAGACCATGTCTTAATCTCGGCCCTCTCATGATCACTAACACTTGGAGAGGACACTTGGCTCATTGATAGTGGTGCATCAAAGCACATGACAGGTCAAAGAGACATTCTCTCTTGTATTTCAAAAATTAAGTTTTCTCAAAAAGTGATACTTGGAGATGATTACTAGTATCCCATCAAGGGAGTGGATGAATCAAACTACAAACTCAATCCAGGGAATTCAATGAAGATGAAGGACGTACTATATGTACCAGGTTTGACAAAGAACCTACTCTCCATTTCATCTTTAGAAAAGAAAGGCTTCAGAGTTGCCTTTATAGATGGAGAAGTTCTTATGTAGGCTAAAGGAGAAACCATAAATGAAGCAATCATCATTGAAAATGAAGAAAATGGCTTGTATAAGCTAAGGGGTCACTCAGAAGCTGTCATGACCCACGCCATTGAAAACTCATGAACTTTGGCATAGAAGATTAGCTCACATCAACTACAAGGCGTTACCATACATATGCAAAGCTGTCACAGGTTTACCAGAACTCAAGGTTGACCATGAAGGCGTATGCAATGGATGTGCACAAGGAAAGAACATCAAGAATCATTTTCCAAAGAGAGACAACAAAGCAGAAGGAGTCCTAGAACTCATTCATACAGATGTGTGTGGCCCAATGCCATCGTCCTCCATTAGTGGGTATGTAGACTATGTATCATTTATTGATGATTATTCTCGTAAAACCTGGGTGTATTTTTTGAAATCTAAAGATGAAGTGTTCAACAAGTTCAAGGAATTCAAAGCTTTGATAGAGAATCTTTCTGAAAGAAAGATCAAGATACTCAGGTCAAATAATGGAGGAGAATACACCTCAAAAGAGTTTGTGAACTTCTGCAAAGATGTTGGGATCAAGAGGGAACTCAGTACTCCCTATAATCCTCAACAAAACGATGTAGCTGAAAGAAAGAACAGAACAATAATGGAAGTTGTGAAGACTATGATCCATGATCAAGATATTCCTATGTGCTTATGGGAAAAAGCAGCAATGGAAGTTGTATATGTGCAGAACTGATTGTCCCATAGTACACTTGGGTTCAAGACCCCTGAAGAGATGTTCACCGGAAAGAAGCCAGAGGTAAGCCATCTCAAAATATTTGGTTGCCCGGTTTTTATACACATTCTGAAATAGAATAGAAACAAGCTGGAACCCTCAGGAAAGAAAGGAATATTTGTGGGATACTGTGAGGTTTCCAAGGCCTTCAGAATTTATATACCAGGTCACCGCCACATTGAGATCAACAGGGATGTGACCTTCGATGAAGATGCAGTGCTCAAGAAATCAAGAAGATGTTAGCTTGAAGTATATGAAGAGGAACCCGTAATCCTCAGAATTGAAAAATCAGTGAGGGAGGTTCCAAGAGTTTGCAAAACAAGTGAGGGAAGTCGTAACTTCCCCTGATGAGGAAATTCTAGAAGACCATGACATAGTAGAATTTCAAGAACCTCCTCAGATGACAATCTTCTATAAAACAAAGCATGCTTGGGCTAGAGAGCTCATTCAAGATGGAGAAAGGTATGGTGTTCCCGAAGAAACCACGAGACAGGTAAAGAGACCAAAGCCATTCTCCAGTTATACGACTTTGATGTGTGATCTCCTAGAGAAGGAGCCTACTTGCTTTGAAGAAGCCATTCAGAAGAAAGAATGGGCAGATGCCATGACAAATGAAGACCAATCCATAATAAATAACGATGTATGGGAAATAGTTCCCAGACCAAAGAGTAAGGACGTGGTATCTTCCAAATGGCTCTTCAAAATAAAACATGTTGTTGATGGAAGTATTGAGAAGTAAAAAGCAAGATTTGTCGCTCGTGAATTTTCTCAAAAGGAAGGCATTGACTATGAAAATACATTCGCTCTTGTAGCCAGACACACTTCGATCAAAACCATCATAGCCCTTGTAGCTAAGATGAAGTGGAAATTACACCAGATGGACATAAAGACAACTTTCCTAAATGGTGTCATCGAAGAGGAATTGTATATAGAGCAACTTCAAGGATCTGAAGTTGAAGACATGAAGTCTCATGTCTGTAAGTTGAAGAAAGCCTTGTATGAATTGAAGCAAGCTCTTAGAGCTTGGTATGGCCATATAGATAGTGTCTTGACGAGCTTGGGCTTTACCAAGAGTAAAGCAGATTCTAACCTCTACTTCAAGGTTATGAACGATGAGCCAGTGATATTATTGTTGTATGTGGATGACTTATTCTTAACTGGAGAAGAAAATCTCATCGTCGAATGTAAGAAGAGACTTGCCTCAAAATTTGAGATAAAAGACCTTGGCCTAATGCATTATTTCTTAGGTCTTGAGGTATGGCAGAGTCCAGAGAGGATCTTCCTTAACCAAGGGAAGTATGCAGTAGAAATCTTAAAGAGCTTCGACATGTTAGAGTGCAAGTCCATGAATACACCCATGGAAGCGAAGCTGAAGATGTTGGTCGACACTTCGTCATAATCGATTGATGCCACGCTATATAGACAGATCATTGGATCACTGATGTACTTGACGAACACCAGACCAGATATTTGTTTTGCGATGAACACCTTGAGTCAGTTTCTGGTAGAACCCATACATGTTCACCTAGTGGCTACAAAACATGTGATGAGGTACCTTAAGGGTACATTAGATTGTGGTCTCAGTTATGATGGAGATCATGATTTCACATTGAGTGGGTACACTAATTCAGATTGGGCAGGAAGTGTTTCTGACAGGAAAAGCACTTTAGTATGTTGCTTCAGTTTGGGATCAACCATGATCTCGTGGCAGAGTAGGAAGCAATCCAACATTGCTCTCAGCACAGCGGAAGCAGAATACATTGTTGCGTGTTCTGCCAGTTGCGAAGTGATATGGCTTGGAAAGTTGTTGACCGATCTATTTGACCTAGATATGGAAGCAACCACGATCCTATGTGACAACCAGTGTTGCATAAAGATGACAGAGAATCATGTATTCCATGACAGGTCGAAGCACATATAGATTCGTTATCATTACATTTATGACATGGTGCAGAAAGGAGCCATAAAGCTCCAGTACGTTAGCATGGATGAACAGGTTGTTGATGTGTTGACTAAGCCTCTATCTCATGTAAAGTTTGACCACTTTCGAGATAAGCTTGGTATAGTCCAAAAGGACCTTCCTTGAAAGGGAGAGTAGTTGTTGTGATGAGACATCTCTTGCTTCCAGCTTGAGTGTTGTGACGTAAAGCAAGACGATGTGATGTGACTAGAACTGTGCTTCCGGCTTGACAGCTGTGACGTAAAGCCATTCTAGTATCTTGCTTCCATCTTGAGTGTTGTGACATAAAGCAAGACGATGTGATGTGACTAGAACTGTGCTTCCAGCTTGATAGTTGTGACGTAAAGCCAGTCTAGTATCTTCCTTCTACTTCTAGCTTGAGTGTTGTGACGTAAAGCAAGACGATGAGATGAGACTAGTACTGAGCTTCCAGCTTGATAACTGTGACGTAAAGCTAGTCTAGTATCTTGCTTCCAGCTTGAGTGTTGTAATGTAAAGCAAGACGATGAGATGAGACTAGTACTGAGCTTCCATCTTGATAGTTGTGACGTAAAGCCAGTCTAGTATCTTGCTTCCAGCTTGAGTGTTGTGACGTAAAGCAAGACGATGAGATGAGACTAGTATTGAGCTTCCAACTTGATAGTTGTGACGTAAAACCAGTTTAGTATCTTGCTTCCAACTTGATAGTTGTGACGTAAAGCAAGACGAGCATTGTGCTTTCAGCTTTACAGGTGTGATGTAAAGCCAGTCCAGTATTATGATGATGATCCAACCTCGTGCTATGATGATGATGTATTAGTTTTATACTAATCCATATTGATGCAGATGATGATTGCATTCCTTTGAGAATGACGATGTTGTCGATGAAGAAAACTTCTGATGATTTATAGATACACCAGTCAGTATTCCAAGATGATATTGATGATGCTGTCCCCCTAATGTTGTTGACGATAAAGGCCCCTCTCTCACCTGATGTTGTTGAAGAATACCCTTCTTGTTAAGGGGGAGTGTTGAAATAATGTAACTGCAAAGTGTATTCTGATTATTATTTGATATATTATTCATTGGATCAATCCCCATTGTGGATTGATGATGTCGGCTACTGTAAAGGACCATATCCCCTTTTGCGGATTGGTCATAATGTAATTGTAATAGGCAGAAAGAGAAGTCGGCCCCAGAATATATCAAAGAGACCCCAGAATATAATAAAGGTGGTTATAACCACCTATAAGAAGAAGTCGGCCCTGCCAGTGAAATGACACTTCCACACGTGCCAGATAAGGAGGCTAGCGCCTCGCTTAGACACACACTCACTTGTTCATTGAGAGACAAGTTTCAGAACTGCAGTTGGAGAAGAGAGAGAGAGAGAGAGAGGCGCATCTTTGGGAGAGGAATTTCTGTATTTGTTTGAGTTATCTCTTGGCATTGTATTGGCTATCTTTAATAAGGAAGTTTTGTTGGGTTTTTCTTCCCTGTGAGGGTTTCCCGAGATAAATGATGTGTCTCTTGTGATTGTGTATTTCTCAGTGATTCTACCTTATGCTATTGTTATCTATTGAAATGAAAAGAACTATAATAATGGCTTAAACATTAACATTCATGTCAGGTGTCTACGCGTTAGTCTCTAAGAATCAACCTATCACTTAGTCCATTTCATTTTCCAAAAGCATACAGTTGTTATCCTTGAATATTTAAACTTTTAAATCTTTTTCTTGTCTATAACTTGTCATTCTTTGCTAATTACAAGTGTTCTAGTTTATATCTTCCTAACTGGATACTTTAAATTATATAGGTCATCACTATATGACCCTTACCCACCAAACTTAGTTGTCATTCATGTTGGTCAATCCACTCATCAATATCGTTAAGATTCATTAAGATAGATTTCCACTTGAGAGAAACACTTTTTCATTATTGCTACATAGATTTACCCTAGGCTTTTTTACAATTTTAAAATTTCCCTTTCCCCTCATGGAATTTTCACATTTTTAACAATCATCACAAATCCCTTTCATGTCTTTTTCAATCACATAAATTTACCCTAGGATTTATTACAATTTCAAAATTTATCTTTCCCCTTGTGGAATTTTCACAATTTCAACAATCATCACAAATCCCTTTTATATCCTTTTCAATCATCCACCTCATATCTTTGTAAATTCTTTAAAATGATTACATCATTATCCCGATAATTTAACTCACTTGGTTAATTGACAACATTTGCTTCTTGATAGTCATTGTTTATTTAGATTGTATATCGATTCTTATCTTGTTCTTACAAAGGCTACAATAAGTTGTCATCGTTAGAAAATTTGTGTTCGTCCTTTACCCTTCCTCCAAAAGGCCACTTTATCAGATATATACTGCTAAGATTACTTAAAATCCTTATTTCTTTGTACTTATTTTTCCATCTTCTCATTCAATTAATAGGTCAATTATTCTTCTAGGTGTAATTGCATACTATTTCAAGGTATATACACATTGCTTCCAGTTTTGACTTCATTGATGTGTACTACCTGGTACCTATACTACTATTCTCTCGAGTTGGTCAGTTCATTGTGTTATCTTTCTTCCCCCCTTGAGAGGCAACATCCACGGAACAAGACAACCCAATAACCATTTATTATGACTTAAGCTACTACAACTCAATAATCACCCTGAATCCATTTTATATATTTTCAATCGTCCACTCCTTTCTAACCCATAAATAATTTTTTGAAAATATGATCATGTTAAAGCGAAATCAATTAAGGATATTAATATTTCAAATGTTGCCATATAGAAAATACCTCATTTAATGCTTCATCACACACATCAATAACAATGTGTTATTTAAAAATCTCTCTTTTAATGCTTTCTTCCACAAATTCGCAGCAAATATCATCTAAAACTATTTCTCAAAGGATTACATAGTTTCCATTAATGCAACGAAGATGTATATGTTTGTTTCTTTTCTATGAAGTAGATTTCGCTTCATCATTAGCCAATATCTCTTCCTACCAATGTAGCTCATGTTGGTCCTATAGTTTTTCCTATCAATGAAGATCATATCAAAAATTTAGATGGTTTTCCCATGGCTTCAATAGTCATGACATTGGGCAAGCATCGTCCAATTCATTTAAGACCTTATAAAGATAATTGAATGAAAATATCAACCACTTAAATATGTATCATGTCAACATTTGTTCATTAATTCATTATCCTATCATAGTACCTTCATCCAATTTTTTTAAGGCCTTGTAAAGATAATTGAATGAAAATGTCAATCACTTAAATATATATCATGTCAATATTTATTCATTAACTCTTTAACTTCCACACTGCATATATCTGATCATATTACCTTTTATTGAAACCCTTATTTATTTTTATAACTTAAAAAAAAGTTTTATTTTTAACCTAAATTCCACAACCACAATTACAAGATCCAATCATATTACGTTTGGTTGAAAACCTTATTTATTATTATAATTATTTTTAAAACTTAAAACAAAGTTTTATTTTTAACCTAAATTCCACAACCACAATTACAAGTTAGAAAATAATTAACTACTGAAAATGAGAAAAGAGTTTCATGAAATTTATTTTAAAAAATTAGTTGCATGAAATTTATTTGAATAAATTTTAGTTTTATTAAGATATATTTTGAAGGACAAAATAATTTTATTAAAAGAAAAAATTCATAGATTGTAAAGTCCATTCCATAAGGCACTCTTTAAAAAACAAATAATGTATGAAAAACCAAAGTTAAAAATAAAGTATGTCCCAAAACAATCCTACTTATCTTCCTTCTCTCACAAATAGAAAAGATAAAATTGCACTCAGGATTATCAAACAATTTAGGTAGTTTTTCCTTTTCTAACAAAATTTAGATCAATCCCTCAATTTCCTTACAAAACTTTGAATATTCCCAATCCAATAATTTAATATACTCTTATACCACTCTACACGGATAGCATAGAACTCGCATCCACGTGGGAAAAAAGTAGAAACTATACACTAAAAAATAAAGCTGTCGTCCTTACAAACCCGATAAATAACCAGGTTACGCAGACTCCTGAAATCTGTTATGTGTAAGGATCTTGTTATATTGTATTGTTAAATTTGTTAAAAGGGTGGGTATGATATCTTATATATCAAATGTTTACAGCAACATATACCTAGAAGATGAAGATTGGTCTAGCAAATCTTGCAAAGATTCGCAAAACAAGTGTGGGTCGGTAGGATATCAAATGTTTACAGCAACATGCCTAGAAGATGAATATTGGTTTGGCAAATCTTGGAAAGATTCGCAAAACAAGTGTTCAGAGATTTAACAAAAGCCATCAATTCTCTTGCCTGGCTTGTTGACTGTCATACATATTTAATATTGAAAATAATTGTGTATGAACAAAAATTTACTAACAACTTATTTTTAGAGGTAGTAGTCTAAACGTTTTATGTTTTTTGTTTTTTTCGAGGGATATTTTTTAAAGATATTTAGTTGAAATCTGGTGAGAAATAGTTGAATCTACAGATTTCAGTGATTAGATCTGTATAATCCGAGTGCTCCATGGATTTTTAACACGTTAAATCCATTTCTGCATTCAGAAATGTAATTTAAACAACAAAAAATTATGATTTTGTGCAGATTTATATCGTTGAATTCCGACAAGGAAAATAAAAACATAAAATAAGATTTGATAACCCATAAAATAAGATTTGAAGATATATATATAATTTTGAGATAAAATTCATAGTAGTCAAAAACAAAAAAATAAATAAATACCATCACAATTCCATTAAAAAAAAATCCTAGTCGATTGATGAAAAAAGACAATTAGAATTCACATATCTCCGTGATTAAAAGATCGATGGGGTTAAAAGACCAATGTGGGAACTTTCTTTTCTAGTGAACCCTGTCATAAACGAAATACGCGTCAAACACCCCATTTCTGACCACCGAATTCCATGTCAGGATTGAAAACCGGCAAAGTATTTTGAGAAGTGTTCCAACTTTCTTCAAATACACATTCAAAATTCAGAAAACATGTATGCCTTGTGAAAAAAAAAATGATATAAATTGCTTGTAATAGAACAAAAGTCAATTTCAGTTAAGCACCTTTTACTTTGAGAAATAAGTCTCGACGTACAATGAATATCTATCACATAATTGTTTCTCAAAACAAGTGATGCATGGCAGCATAATCCCTACCTAAAAGTAAGTGATTGATTTTATTGTATATTTTATTTTGCTTTTTTTATTTTATGTATTTATCATTTATTTAATAGTTATTTTGTTGAGTTAATTAAAAGTTAATTTACCCGTAAATATTATTCTAGTTGCAGAACAAGATTTTCATGGACAAGTGCAAAATATGCTCACATATATCAATTTAATACCATTCAAACTAAATAGTTTAAATTCGTGTGTGGCAATAACCAAATTCTATTAGTGCTTTTTTTATTTACTTTTCAACATTGTAGTTTCTCTTAATTCATTCTATACCATTGCTATTTTTACTAATTAAATATATTTTAAAAATAAATATTTATTACAAATAATAAATAGAATATTTATTATCAACTATCTAACATTATTTTCAAATATTAAATTATTAATATTGTACAATTTAATTACATAAAAAAAATTAAGATGAAATTATAATTAGGTTTATGATTATATTTAAAAATATTAAAATAAAAGTCAAGAAGTCTTTGGATCACTAGAACTTGCGCTCATATTGTTCTATGTCCTCCAAACAACACCCTGAGTTCCGTGATATACGAATTGACAGACAGACTGTCGGGCTCAATTGTGATTGTTATCTTTTATTGTTCTGTGTCTTCCAAATAGCACCCTGAGTTCCGCGATATACAAATTGACAGATAAATTGTTGGGCTCAATTGTGATTGTTGTCAGATGGTGATCCCTATCAACTATCTAACATTATCTAAAAACATTATTTTCAAATATTAAATTATTAATATTGTACAATTTAATTACACAAAATTATTAAAAGATGTTAAATCTCTTATTTTTAAAAAATTGAAGTAAACAAAACAAAGCTTTTTTAAATTATATATTTAAAAATATTAAAATAAATAATCATTCACATTAAACATGTATTTTTATAAAATATACATATTAATTTTTAAGTGCATTATTGAATCATATATAAAACATAAATTAAGATAAAATTATAATTAGGTTTATGATTATATTTAAAAATATTAAAATAAAAGTCAAGAAATTTAAAGAGAATAAGTACGTTAGATATTACTAAATTTTAGATTTAAAATATTGAAATAAATAATTATATTCATTAAATATGTACTTTTATGAAGTATGTATATGAGATTTTATAAAGTATGTACGGCTTCCTTATTTCTCACTTTGGTGGGCTCAAAATTGTGTTTCTATTGTTCTGTGTCCTACAAACAGCACACGAAGTTCCGTGATATACAAATTGACAAACGGATTGTCGGACTCTCACGCTCAAGATTGTGATTATTGATGTTATTTCTCACTTTGGTAGGCTTAAAATTGTGTTTCTATTGTTCTGTGTCCTACAAACAGCACACGAAGTTCCGTGATATACAAATTGACAAACAGATTGTCGGGCTCTCACGCTCAAGATTGTGATTATTGACGAATGATGATCCCTGTCAACTATCTAACATTATCTAAAAACATTATTTCCAAATATTAAATTATTAATATTGTACAATTTAATTACACAAAATTATTAAAGTATATTAACTCACTTATTTTAAAAAAATTGAAGTAAACAAAACCAAGTTTTTTTAAATTCTATATTTAAAAATATTAAAATAAATAATCATTTACATTAAACATGTATTTTTATAAAATATAAATAATAATTTTAAGATAAAATTATAATTAGGTGTATGATTATATTTAAAAATATTAAAATAAAAGTCAAGAAATCTAAAGGATAAATAAGATATTACTAAATTGTAGATTTAAAATATTGAAATAAATAATTATACTCATTAAATATGTACTTTTATAAAGTATGAACATGTGATTTTATAAAGTATGTATGGCTTTCTTCTTCTATACTTAGTCATATTTTGGATCGTGGGTTCTCGAGCTGGCGGGCTCAAAATTGAGCTTCTATTGTTCTGTGTCCTCCAAACATCTCTCGAAGTTTCGCGATATACAAATTGACAGGCGGACTCTCGGGCTGGCAAGCCCAATATTATGATTATTAAATAATGTAAATCTCTTTATTTTTTTTTAAATGAAGTAAGCAAAACAAAAAAAAATTAAATTCTATATTTAAAAATACTAAAGTAAATAATCATTTACGTTAACCATGTATTTTTATAAAATACAGATATTAATTTTTAAGTGCATTATTGAATCATATACTAAACATAAATTAAGATGAAATTATAATTAGGTTTATATTTAAAAATATTAAAATAAAAGTCAAGAAATCTAACAGATAAATAAGTTATATATTACTAAATTTTAGATTTAAAATATTGAAATAAATAATTATACACATTAAATATGTACTTTTATAAAGTATAAACATGAGATTTTATAAAGCATGTACGGATTCTTCATTCCATACTTAGCCACTTTTTGGATTGCCGGTTCTCGAGCTGGCTGGCTCAAGATTGGGCTTCTATTATTTTGTCTCCTACAAACGACACCTAGAGTTCTGCGACATACAAATTGAGAGGCGGACTTGCGGACTGGCAGACTCAAAATTGCACTTCTATTGTTCTGTGTCCAAACAGCACTCAGAGTTCCGGGATATACAAATTGATAGGCGAACTTCAAGGTTGGCGGGCTCAAGATTGTGATTGTTTACGGATGGTGATCCCTATCAACTATCTAACATTATTTTCAAATATTAAATTATTAATATTAAATATTTTCAAATATTAAATTATATTATTTATAAAGTATGAACATGAGATTTTATAAAGCATGTATGGATTCTTCATTCCATACTTAGTCGTTTTTTGGATCGCAGGTTCTCAGGTTGGCGGGCTCAAAATTGGGCTTTTATTGTTATGTGACCTACAAACAGCATCCAGAGTTTCACGATATACAAATTGACAAGTAGACTTGCAGGTTGGCGGGCTCAAAAGTTTTTAAGTGCATTATTGAATCATATATAAAACATAAATTAAGATGATATTATAACTAGGTTTATGATTATACTTAAAAATATTAAAATAAAAGTCAAGAAATCTAAAGGATAAGTACACGTACGACTTCCTCATTCCATATTTAGCCACATTTTGAATCGCGGGTTTTCGCACTGACGGGCTCAAAATTGAGCTTCTATTGTTTCGTGTCCTCCAAACAGCATCGAAAGTTCCGCGATATACAAATTGACAGACGAGCTCAAGAGCTTCTATTGTTCTGTGTCCTCCAAACAATATTCGAAGTTCTGCGATATACAAATTGACAGACGGGTTCAAGATTGCGATTGTTGACTAATGGTGATCCCTATCAACTATCTAACATTATCTAAAAACATTATTTCCAAATATTAAATTATCAGTATTAAATATTGGTATTGTACAATTTAATTACATAAATTATTGAAGGATGTTAAATCTTTTATTTAAAAAAAAAATGAAATAAATTAAAAAAAAAACTTTTTTAAATTCTATATTTTAAAATACTAAAGTAAATAATCATTTACATTAAACATGTGTTTTTATAAAATATAGATATTAATTTTTAAGTGCATTATTGAATCATATATTAAACATAAATTAAGATGAAACTATAATTAAGTTTATGATTATATTTAAAAATATTAAAATAAAAGTCAAATAAGCTAAAGGATAAGTAAGTTATATATTACTAAATTTTAGATTTAAAATATTGAAATAAATAATTATACACGATAAATATGTACTTTTATAAAGTATGAAGATGATATTTTATAAAGTATGTACGAATTTTTCATTCCATATTTAGCCACTTTTTGAATCGCTGGTCCTTGGATTGGCAAGCTTAAAATTGGTCTTACAAACAATACCCAGAGTTATACAATATACAAATTGACAAGTGAGCTGGCGGGCTCAAAATTGCACTTCTATTGTTTTATGTCCTCCAAACAACACTCGGAATTCCGCGATATACAAATTGACAGACGAACTCAAGATTGTGATTGTTTACGAATGGTGATCCCTATCAACTATCTAACATTATCTAAAAACATTATTTCCAAATATTGAATTATTAATATTAAATATTGATATTGTACAATTTAATTACATAAAATTATTAAATGATGTTAAATCTCTTATTTTATAACAAAACAAAGTTTTTATAAATTCTATATTTAAAAATATTAAAATAAATAACCATTTACATTAAACATGTATTTTTATAAAATATAAATATTCATTTTTAAGTGCATTATTAAACATGTATTTTTATAAAATATAGATATTAATTTTTAAGTGCATTATTGAATCATATACTAAATATAAATTAAAACGAAATTATAATTAGGTTTATGATTATATTGTTGGAAGATTGGTTGTTGTCATTGATGTCAACTCTAGTCATGGGTTTTTGATCGCAAGATTGATAAAGGTATTTGGACATGAAGGACAATGCACATGCATATACAACACCCATGAATGGATAGTATACATCATGTTGTTTCCGGTGGTATGTGGCACGTCACGTTGGATCCTCATGGTTGAGGAAAAATGAATTTTTGAAGATGACAAAGTGAATTGAAGAAGGAAGTACATGTAGGCCCTGAAGATAATTAAAGAAAAGAATTAATGTAGGTTCAAGATAATTAAAGAAAAGAATTACAAAATAAGAAAGGTCAGTCGGTCCTAATGTTAAAAAGAAGTAGACATAAAATGGTATAAATAAACATCATTATACATTCATTTGATGTAAGTTGAATTTTAGAGGAAATAAGAAGCAAAATAAGGTTTGGATTTCAATGGAGGATGAAGTCTTTTTGGTGATGTATTCTAAGGTATGTTATTTTCTGTGTCATCTTACCATTTTGCTATAACTTTTTTCTAGAATGATTTAAATGGTTAAATCGCTATGGTACTAAGAATACATAACAAGGTACCTCAGGTAAAAATTCAACTCTTGATTCGCTATAAATATGGATATACACTATTTGAAGATAGGGTTTCAGGACCAAATATGAAGCTACCAATAAACATGTGTTTCCAAACACAGTCATAACTTTTTTCATATAGAATCCAAATGAAGTAAATTCACTTCCATTGGAAAGTAATGGACCGTAGTTTCTTGTATGTGAGTTTCAAAATCAGATGTTAAATATTGAGCGAGCCATGTCAGTATTAAGCTAATAAATAGACCTAATTGAATAAAGTTTACCATTCTTCCTATAACATTTTTGGGAGGATTCAAGAGTGAAATGAGAGGAGTTTCAGAATACATTGAGTAACATTATCTACAAAATCGAGTACTCAAATGATTGAAAAATTAAAATTGAAGAAGTCCTGAAGCATTACTGCTTCATGTGATGATTATTGGATGGTGATGATTTAATGTAAAAGTTTTATTATCTCATATCTTAAGTGGAAGGAAGGGCAAGGATGGAGAGTTCAACCTCCTCTCTCTTGATATTGGAGGATCCGTGAATCCTCCTTGGAGGTTTATCCCTCCCCCTACATTTGGAAGCTATAGCTACCCTTGGAAGTCATTACTTCCTTGAACAAAAACTATTGATTATTTCTCATATATAGTGCATGGTGTATTGTGGGGTATTATGTAACTATTATACCATTGTTCATTGCTCATTGGATATAATTGAATGGTTTTAAGTATAAGTTTAAAAATGTTTTAGATTCACGTTTTTAAATTGTACTTGATACTGATTCACCCCCCTCTCAGTATCAATATATATTTAAAAATATTAAAATAAAAATCATACTTTAGATTTATTAAATTTTAGATTTAAAATATTGAAATAAATAATTATACACATTAAATATGTACTTTTATAAAATATGGACATGGGATTTTATAAAGCATGTACGGATTCTTCATTCCATCTCAACCCTGCAAAGTGCAAGAACGGGTCTAACTGCCCAAATTCACTACAGACAAGATTGTATCAAAAAATCGGAGGAAAATGTATTGTAACACCCCTGTTAAGTAAACATTTAAGGCTGTGAGGTCTGTTAGGTAAATATTTAAAGCTGTCAGAACTGTCAAAGGGCCTCGCTCTATGTAAACATTTAAGAAAGAATGTGTGTGGCAGACTTGTTTATGTACATTAAGTACTTAATAATAAGAAGAACTAATATTAATAATAATAACAACAATAAAACAAACATAAAAATATTTATAATTAGCAAAATTTAAGATAAATTTAGCTAGCAGAAAATGCTAAGACAAACATTCAAACTAATGCTAGCATTAATCCACTTTCGAGCAATGCATAAAAAAATATGTGTATTGATCTTGGATTAAAACATGAATTAAAACATTGACAATATCGAGGTCGACAATAAGACTTTGAATTATTCTCCAATGAGATGATGACATGTAACGTTTTTTTTATTATATAAAAAGTAATGTTTTTAGTTCTATAGTACAAACAATAGAAATGGTGTGAAAATTTATAGTCAAGGGGAATATTAATATGAAGTCAACGAATTATCGATTGGTATAGTCCCTCTACGCCTTCGGCAGGGACTAATAAGGGTCTTTCTTATCTAACATTGTTGTCTGGGTTATATATGGCATGGAATATAGGTGCCAATGATGTTGCCAATGCCCTGGGAACTTCAGTTGGATTAGGTGCATTAACATTGAGATAGATAATTTTGACTACAACTATCTTGCTTACCAGAAGGGACCAGGCATTAAGGCCATTTGTTCACTTAGGTAATTCACTTAAATGAACCAAGCTTCAAGAGGCCAAGCCCTTCCATCGCCTTTTCAGGGGGGTCCTTATACACAACAATAGCTAGTGTATTACATTCAGAGCCAGGAAAGAGGAAGGAAAGCAAGTACCCATCAAAAGATATTGATTTGTGAGATGTTTCACCCACCTTTCTAATACTAAGAAAGTGATCCTCTCCACATTGTTGTTGCTCGTGGGGTTTGAGGAAATACCTTATCACTAAATCTAGCTAAGAAAGGATTTACTGGATGGAGGAAATTACCCTAACGTATGAATATATAGATAACTGTAAGATCGGTCTAGTATGCAACCCGTGTATGTATGATCAGTAAGACTGGCTTTAATAATAACAACGAGAAAGTTTCATGCTGGTCTCTTGTGGCAAAGTTTTGGATCTCTTACCACAAAGTTTCATGGGTCTCTTGCTAACAAACTTTCATGGTTCTCTTGTTGCAAATTTGTAGGTCCCCATTGCAAATTCATGGCTTGTTTGAAATACATGAATTGCCATGGTTTAGTAGTCTTTAATTTCTATGGAAATCATGGTTTAGTAGTGTCTAAATTGTCTCAAAATTTCCACGCTAGATGATTTGTTGGTTAATAACGATAAAAATTTATGGGTTTGTCAAAGACTAGATGAATTCCAAAGCGATGGTAGAACCCTCAAGAGTTGCAAGTCCCCCTTTTAAGTTTAGTGATGTGGTAAGTGGTAAAAAAACTTGTTGAGGTTGAACCCAAGGCAAGGAACAGGATTGCATTAGATATAATTTGGATTGTAGAAGCTAATGCCAAAAGGAAGTTGATTAATGGTCTCTCGGTTGTGGATCTTGCATTCATTGTTGAAAACCCTCTTTTTGTCTGAAAGCTAAGAGAAGCCATGGTCAAAGTATTTCATGCAATGAGCATTAATGGCTACTCAAAGAAATAAGGTTAAAGACATGGCCTTGAGGCGGGAACAACAACAACAAATAGCTAGGTGGAAGAAGCAATACTTCCTCAAATATCTAATCATTAAGCACAAGGAGAACAATGTGGAAACAACTGTGTAATGATTATAGTGTATAAGTTAAGAAGGAATAAATCAAGATTTAATGGTCTCACTTTATGAACCTTGATGAGCGGTTGTTGAAATGGGGAATACATCGCTACAAGTCACAATAAAGATGAAGGCCAGGCAATGTGCATTGTGGCATTTTGGTTAGCCTTTATTTTTGAAATGGGATCCAATGATTATAAATTTAGATATTGTTGTTGGTTGAGTATTGCAATGTTGGTAGGAAAGGTTTGGATTTGTTCTTTAGTGTATTCTCCTAATCACTCAATTGGTAGGTCCAATCCCTTCCCATAACTTTGGGTACTAAGGAGAGATTTTAATATGGTCGAATGGAATGTGATTGTTATGGGGGCATAGAGATGATCTTTTGACACATGGAAGGGAAAGCATGGACATAACTCCACTAGAATGTTAGGGGTGTTAACACTCAAAACTAGAAGGGTCTCAAATACAACCAGGGAAGGTATCGATATCACCTCGTACAATCCCTTCACACTTCGGGCTAGTGTTGACTAGCCTCGGGGGGTATTCCTAGATGATTTGAAGTTTAGAAATTTGACTTGTACTCATGAAAGACACTTCAAATATGCAGATTAGCTCACTGTAATTTAATTATCATTCCTTATTTCTACTAAGGAATTGATGGAACAACAAGCGAAATCCATTTCAACACTTATCATTTCACCTCGATTTTTGTGCAAATATACTATGTTTCACTTCAGATATGCACCTAAAATATTGTAGATCTATATGTTTTATGCTCAAAATTCGTTGATAAAATAGTTGTTTTTAATTGTTGTATTGATGCATTGATAGGAGTGTGGAGTTGAAAAGGAAAAAAATTGATTGGGCAAGAGTGATTCCTGAGGCCAATCAACTTAGAAAATTGCACAATAATCAACCAAGCTTGCATCACAAGAAAACAATAAACGGTTATCAACAGATTATAAACTTTATTTCCAGATTTGTGTATACAAAGTTTGAATATACAAAGTGATATTATTGTTGCAGTGTTGCAAGTTATTCCATCTACACTTGGCTCTTTTGATGTTTTTTCTCTCACCTTTGCTCTTTGGAATTGAGAGAAGATGGAATCTTAAGAGTTGTTGGAATCTCTAGAAGAGTGGCGGGGAGCCTTTGCAAAAGACCAAAAAGACAATATCCATTGATTGATTCTTGGTGAAATACCAAAAGACAATCTCTATTGGTTTGAACCCGAAAAGTAGCAAATTGTAAGTAGTAGTTTTGGTATGGGTCATGTTGTCGCCTTATACACACTTGGGCTATCATGGAAGATATCTTTAATCCACTTAGTGTGTCCTTGGGGGCAGGTCTCGAGTCAAGGTGTTGTCACCTGATCCTCGACTCCTTCTCGGCCAACTCCTAGCGAAGCCAAGGGGGGTAGTCCCTAACAAATATACTAAGGCTCTTTAAGCTACATTAAGAAAAAGAACTATTCTAGGAGTTTATTGCAAATAAAACATGAAACATTCAACTTTGATGATTCATCAGATAAGATATTCATATAAAGCATTTGTCCAATCATAAAGATACATGCATAAAACAAGTAGGATACGATTTCTGCAAAATTGATAAATTTGTTAGACAATCACATTTGAGAATGAAAATACTTTTCATACACATAAAGATGTAACCATAGAACCAGTGCCTTAAAATTGTCGTTGGCAGTTCGTTGATTGCGTGTTTTATTAGGGTTTATTGAAAGTACATTAATGAGAGATGTGTGGTCTCTTTAGAGGTTACCTCTTTGTTTGGAAACTTGATGAGAACCTACCGAAGCCCCAGGGCCTCACCAATAAGTTCACTAAGGGTGTCAGATGTCCAACATGGGGAGAACCTAGATCTCAAAGTTTCCCTCCGACTTCACACACTCTCCTTAGGCGTTTTCCCACGCATTAAGGTAACAACTATTAAGGTTTTCCCTAACTGTACTACTCTGCACTAACAATTATGGTTTTGATGAATCCTAGGATCGAGCTAGGCTCATAAGGGTTCAGAGCATACACCGATAATTGCGGGGAAGATTTATTTTAAACTTGAAAAAAAAAAATGATAATGAAAGCTTTGAAAGATTTTTTATTACTCATAGCATAAATTGAAATCTAAGCTAACATGCATGAAAAATTGAAATTATTTTTTGTGCTTAAGTGCATGAAAAAAAGAGTGCTTTGTAAGATTGATTTCCTTATGCTTGTGTATGTTTGTAAAATAAGACGATTAAAACTTGCAAGGAAAATGAAAAAGACAAACACACAAAACCACCAATCCCCCTAAAGGGGATGAAGAAACTGGGTGCCAAGGGCCCGCTTTTATTAAGCCTATTACAATTGAGAAACTGAGTTCTCTTTTTTTCTCTTTTTAGAACTTTTTGGGATCCTTATAAACTTGGATTTATGAATTACAAGGTTTGGAAGCGAAAGGTTTATTCCTTGAAGAAGTAGGAAACTCTTGGATGCTCCAAAAGCTTCAATTTTGCCAAAGGTGGACATAATTTCCCCTTGGTTGTCCAATGTTCTGCAAAAAACAACAAGCAAAGTACCCTAAAAGATGCCCAAAATGACTTTGGGACAGCTTAGGGGGTATATCAAAACTTATAGAAAAATTATGAAATGAAAGCAAGTTAACTACTAAACTACCAAACTATAATATTTTGGAATTTTTAGACTTTAAGGACTACTTTGAAACAACAAAGGAAAGCACTTTTAATTTGCCGAATTTTCAAATGAAGAGCACAATAAATGACTGCACCTTTAGCTTTTAGAAATATGAATTTGAAACTAGCTTAAAAATGCCTAGAAGCCTTTGCCAAATCTACCCTTTTTGAGATATGAAATTCTAACCAATTAGTAGACTTGGAAAAGTAATCATGCAAAGTAATAATTGATGAAATTGAACTTTAATATCAGATTTATTCTTTGCATGCAAGTAACTAAGTAACTAGAAAATTTTTAGAGAAATTGTGGAGAGGAGAGAGAGAAAAAATTGAAGTGCTTGGAACCCTTGAGCAATGGAGTCACTTTGATGGCAAGGCAAAGACGAGAAGATTGCCCAACTCCTTGAAGAATGAAGGATGCAAGCAAGCTCCTTCACTTCTTCTAGATGAGATGATCCAGTGTAATTCACAAAACCCCTTGAAAATGATCTTATTAGATAAAAGGTGTTACCTACATAAAAGACTCAAATGACACATTAGTTTAACATAAAACGTCACATGCATATCAAATATTTAATGCAAATACTCAATAGAATTGGAAATACAATATATTAACAACTCTATCCAATTGAATACCAATATTCCTATAGATTGGCCAATATTAACAAGAAACAAAGCAATGCGTGAAACAATATCACCTCATACAGACCACATTCACCAATACAAGAGCCACACCACCATGCGCAAGGAGTGATGTGGGGATGAGTAGAGATGAAGTGAGGTGGAGTGGAGTGAGGGAGGTGGAGCACTAGTGTGAGTTCCCTCTTTGGGATTGACACCAACTCTTCTAAGTGCGCCAACTAGCCCAAGAGATGTCAAGCTATGGTTTGGGATCTCCACCATATTCCATGTAGGCTAGGGATGTGCCCTCACTGAGAGTAGTCACTGCCAACTAGACCAGACGTGTCAAAAAAATGTTTGACATGTGTTTTTTACTTCCCTATTTTTTAGGAAACTCAATTAAAACCCATTTTTTGTCTTTTTTCGAGAGAAATACATTTTTGAGTGATTAAAATCACTTTTTTGCCTAGACAATAAGGGAATAGGGGTCTAATGGGTGCTCTGGCTTACAAAACGAGCACAAACATGACATCTAACAATGATTGATGCCATATTTTTACAATTTATTGACTTTACATTAAAAAAAATTGTTTTTCGGGAAATTTATTATTTGACTAAAACATTAAAAAAAAACCTATGGGGATCTAGCGCAATTTACATATGACTCAATAGAAATGACATAACATGAACTTATATACATTTAGACACTAGACATTGGTTATACCATGCCAAGGCTTAACCACCAGCACATACACATACTCCATCTTTGGAGTCAATTTTGAGTGGAAAAATTGAAATTATTAATCATCCACAAAGGTAAGAAAATAATAATTAACAAGTGAAAAAAAACACTCTAGAGTACATGCTCATGCCTAGGTCTTAAGTGACCAATAGTATTTTACAACTTTCATGCTTAAGTCATTTATTACAATGCCCTGAAAAGATGGAAATGCAAAAAAAATGTGGTCTAGTAGACCTGTTGAATCTATGAACTCTGACTTCTGAGCATCTGACTGCTCAATCTTTGGTGGTTCATCTGCAAATCCAACTAGTGCAACTTGGTGGATAACATAGGCTCCATATGAGGATGTGTGCTTGATATTTTTATAGAAAGAAGAGCATGCGAGAATCCAGAATCTGTGACCTACATCGCAAATATCTCGCCAAAAACAACATAAGCAGCACATATATATGAAAACCAACAATTTCAGATACAAGTTACACTAATAATAGAAGAAAATGAAAAAATGTTGCAGAAATAAAATATAAAGAGGAAGGGTTAGAGAGATATGTTACAAAGGATGCCCCCATGGGCATTAGATGTCATCATTGAGAAACAATTTGAACAATTGTTCGTTCATTGGTAGCGTTAACCTTCCCACTATGCAACTGGCTGAATTAGAAAATACATGAACCAAATCTGTCATGGACGAAACAAGACCTCAGATTCTTGAATAATCCTTGTCTGGGATGACTCGTTGAAGATCATTTTCCAAGCTTTATCAACTTGGAGTTTTTCTTGGGAATAGACCACCCAAGAAATATGTGTTTGTCTTTATTCAACCAAGCTTTGAAGTTTGGTAAGCCTTGTAAATTTTTTATGAAGCTCTGCATTGGATTGTCATGGTAGAAGGCTAACCACTGCTCATAATGATATGGAGTTGATAAACTGAAGCTATCTTCCAATTTCCCATTATCTATCATTAAGTCATCTGATGGTTGAGAGATTGGAACCGGAACTGGAACTATCAAGGAATTTGCTTCACTGTTTATTTCAAGATCATCACAATTGTCGAATATTTTCTCTGAGGAGATGAATCATTTGGGAGGAAGGTGGGGAGTTGAATTATCTGAATTTTCAATAACTTCAAACTCAATTTCCTTTATTTCTTCCTGATCGATTACTAACTCATCTATAGGCTTTTCTAAAATTTCCAGATGGAATTCATTTTCTTGTTCACTGTGAAGCTCTAGCTCTATAGGGTCTGAATACTCAATACAAGATTCTATCTCTGCAAGGAGAGATTCTATGGCCTTTAAATGATTTGCATAGATAAGTTCTATGGCCTAGACAAATTCTTTCTTACTGGAATCTGGTGAAGCATATGAACTAACTGCCTCTATAACCAGAGGTTCCTTCTCCTTCCACTTTCCATGAAAGAATCAATCAATTCTTTGCAAGTTTTGACTTGGTTATCCTTGAGCTCCGTAAAGCAATCAAGATCATCATCGTCAAAGGACAAGATAAACAACTTCATTATTATATCTTCATATAAGGAATTGCAACACTATTTATTGAAGCAATGGGAAACTTTTTTAACATGACGTCTAGCATCAACAATATTATTACTTTGAAAACAAGACGAATTTTGTAAAGCATTTTCTGGAATTACATGTGGATAACCACTTATTGCAGAGAAATCAATAGGTCTATAAATATCATCCATTTCTAAGCTATATTTATTAAGAAAGCATAAAATTATAACAGAAACGGATTGGGAGCCAAAAATTAACAAGGATCATGTTGAGAGGAAAGTTTGGCTAGCCTCCTCCAAATACCCTTTCTGATTCAAGGATGAAGCTAAGAAAGCCCTGAGTTCCTCTTTGCAAAATACTTTGTCAAATTATTTTGAAGTGGAGTCACCAGATGATCAAGTTTATTCTAAGCAAACAAGAAGCATCAAACAAAGCAAAAAGTAAAAAGGAAAACAAAAAGTTGTACTCCGGGAATAGAAAGATTTATCCCCGGCAACAGAACCAAAATTTTTGTCTCCTTATACACACTTGGGATATCNTTTGTGATAGTTCCAGAACTTCAACAACTTTATCAATACTGTATTATGTGCAACTTCAAAATTAATCCCCGACCATATTTTTCATAGTTAAATTATTCTTTAATGACATCTTCTTTAATGTGTAGTAGTAACTCAGCGGGAGCGCACAAGGCCTTGCACCAACAATTGTGCAATGAGAGGGAGAGCCTAGC
>SNQJ01S0020042.1:137473-174615 GCA_010110895.2 Picea sitchensis
GGCTGAGATTGCCCCGTAATACTGCAGGCCCGACTTTGGGCGCCTTTGGTGCTTTCAGGGTTCGGGGTTTCGAGACATAGGACAACAAGGAACCTTCACCCTTCGAATCCCCGAATGCTGAAACACCGACACGACTAGATCTCGCGCCACGCGTCTTCTGGATGGACGACTGCTATCTTTCCCTGCACATAATATGGGCACTATCCATTGCGCTAACCTCAGAGCAACTTCGTTAACCGCGATTTCCCGTCGACCATCGATCTGCTTTTATAGATGAATCTAAGCCGTTTACAACGTAATTTCGCCTGCTCACTTGATTTTTAGCTTGAAATGGGGCTTTACGTGCTACGCTTGGGCGTTCTTCGTGCAACCTACAGCTTTGGATGCTCTCGGGCCCAAGACAAGAATTGTTGCTAACAACCAGCAATGGTCCTCATCATGGCCTTCTTTCTTGCAATGCTTGCAAGAGGGCTTCTCTTCCTTTCTAGCCACTGAATTTTCCTTCTTTCCATTCCACTTCCTTTTGTCCTCTTTCCTCGAAGGCGATTTCCCTAATACACCAACTCATGTTTTCGCTGCCTCAATGTATGTTGCTTGAACATAAACCTCATCAATATTAGTAGGTCCAAACATAAATACAATGTTACGAATATGTGCAGGTAAACCTCCTATATACTTCATAAGAGTTTCTTGGGTATGTAAAGGAGCATCTAACATCAATGCCATCTTACGAAAACCATCTTGTGTATTCTTGCACTGTTTGTCCTTTTCTTAGTTTAAGACCTTTCCATTCAATTAAAGCCTTCTCTTTATAACCCAAATGATAGAATTGCTTTCTAAGTGCAGAAACAAAAACTTCCCATGATGGAAATACATTACCCACTTGTTGCGTGCCATTTTGCAACTTGCTTTGCCACCAGATGAGTGTTGTGCCTGCAAGTCTAAGCGATGTTAACTTGATTTGAGTTGCCTCATCCTTGATTTGTTGCACACTGCA
The DNA here is from genome assembly GCA_010110895.2 of Picea sitchensis. Taxonomy (NCBI): domain Eukaryota; kingdom Viridiplantae; phylum Streptophyta; class Pinopsida; order Pinales; family Pinaceae; genus Picea; species Picea sitchensis. Next base: position 138,471 of record SNQJ01S0020042.1, read on the forward strand.
ATAAACCTCCATCTGTCTAACCCAATTATCGAGTCTTTTTGCATTGACTTCATCATCATACATGGGTAATTCAAATTTTACATCAAGCTTAAGTAAAGACATTTCTTGTTTATGTTTATGGACATGTTTTCTTGCAGTGGATTTAGAACTTGAACTTGAAGAAGAAGAAGTCAATGGAGAAGAAGGAGGTGAAGGAGGAATTTGAGGAGGATCCTCTCCTTCTTCACTTTTGACCTTTGAAGATTCACCTAGATTCGGTCTCTTCTGTTCCAAGTAATCCTCATATAGAACCTTCATCATCTTCGACATGGCGAATAATGTCTTTCGAAACTCTTTCTCTTCATGAAAAAGTCCCTTTTTCGATGCCATCTTCTCCGTTTGAGAAGTTCTCTTTCTCGATCAATCTCAAGATTCTCTTCAACAAGCTCTCCTTCACCACGACTTAGCTTTTCCATGGTAATCATGCAAACTCAAAAATCAACCGTCAACTAGCTATGATACCACTTGATCCGAAAAGATCTTTTAAACGAAAATGGTTGAGTTATTTTGCATGAGTTAAATTATCATTTAGGAAATGAATGAAAGAGGAAGAATTATTAATGAAACATGATAGCCATAAAGAAATATACAGATCTGAACATAAGCATGAAGAACAACAAACCATAACAAGAGAAGTTGATAACGGAGTTCAACAATCTCGCCTATGTCTTCGGGCCTTTGTCTTAGTGGGTGAGTCTTTCTTATTTCTGTTCAAAGCTTTAAAAGTACGTCATAACAGTGCCAAAAGGATTACAAACTAATCTGGTTGTGTTCTACCATATCTCAAGAATCCAACAAAACCAACGGCACTGAAAACAGATGAACGAAGCTCCCATAAATGGCTCGCAAAGGTGCTCTCCTCAATGGCTTCCCTACATAAAAATGGATTTGTCTCAACAATTCTTTAACATTTCTTTGTTTTGAACCTTCTTCCTGGCTTTAAAAACCTTTGGTTTATATAGACTTGAAGTTGACAACAAACTCCCAACTTCCCCCCAAGATTTGGCCTCAAAAAGGGCCCAAGATCCTCCAAAAATGACCAAAATCTCTCAAAACTGTTGAGAAAATCACTTAAAATAATGTCATATGGTTAAAAACCCACTAAATGGAAAATATTAAGGGAGCAACCCCTTTTTCTCGGGCTCCTGGTCACCTGGGCGCCTCCATGTGGCCTAACACTAGGCTGCTAGTGCGTTGGCCCCCTTATCCGTTGGCCTCTGGTCATGTGTAGTGGCCATATGGCCCTGTCCTATTCCTCCACGCACATATCAGTTGGTAAGCCCTGGCCCCTGGTCAAGCGCCCTGGTCGATGGGTTAGCTCAATTGACCGAGCGTTAACCCCTTTATGCACGCCAAGTATCAAGGTAGGGACTCGGGTCATATGGCAATGTAATAGGACCACGAGCTCACTCCAGTGCCTTGATTGTTATGGTAAGGGTGGGGACATATGGTATGGTTCTATGCTATGCGTTGGGGGATGAAGCTATAACCAAATCTCGCACCAAAGGTTAAGGCCTGGGTTGTATTACAATGGTCATATGATATACATCGGGGGTTGGGGCTAGGCCCTAGCCCTTTATTTCCACCCATATTACATCCATTCAACCTTCAATAAAATTGGTGCCATAAGGTGTTAAGAACCACCGTGTAGGAGGGTTGGTAGTCCAACCTATGTGAAGACTTGGCCGCCCATGGAGGTCATGGGTTCGACTCCCACGAACTCTCCATAATTTTTTCCAAATGCTATCCAATGGAGGGGTGACACGTGGCAACCCAAGACTGGGCCACGTGGCACCATGCTATTCGCCCACCTGTATGCCATGTGTCCAACGATGATTCGTTCAGTTGTCCACAACATCTGTCAAGTCAACATGCCACTGTACCTACCACGTCAGTTTGTTGCCACGTGTCGTACGAAAATTGCCACGTCAACCTGTGCCACGTGTCACCCTTGCAGTGTTGCCATGTGTCACACTCTGATTCATCCACATCTTCACCTACCTAGTCAACACCAACTCACTACCACATCACCTATACAGTTGTATGACCTGTACAGTCAGCTGCCACGTTAGCACTGTACGGACTGTACAATCATCATTTGTTTTTCCCTATTTGACGAAATGAACAGATCACGATATCTTTTGCATACGATGTTCGTTTGAGCCCATTCAAGTTGCGTTGGGTTCATATCGACAAGGCCTATGCACACGTCCGTTTTGAATCCATTCTGAGCAATTTGATTTTTAAGCCTTTTTGGACCCATTTTGGTCCTGAGATCCAATTCTGGATCATTGCTCCCAATGGTGTGGGTCATGGCATCCAACCTGTGGGATTCCTACCCCAATGAAGGCCCAAGCTAGGCTTGTTCCTCCAAAACGTCCACCAAACAAGGTCCCGCAAAGACAAATGAATGCGCCATCCAAGGGTCTCAAGTCAAATGTATCATAGTAAGTAAAATCACACCCAATACAAGAGCCACCTAAACATGTGCACCAAATATACCTTTTCAAATAAAACAAGTGCTCAAATACCCTATGCAATTGACCAAATTTAGATATGGGAGGGATGTCACTGTGCCCTATTGGGTGAACAGGTTCCTCAAGTAGGGGATGTTTCCAAGGATGATACCTTCTAAGTTATGTAATGGATACGAGGTGGGTGGGGTTAGACTTCTAGATTTTTGGGTTTCATGTCATACAAGGGCTCGTGTTGTCTCATTTATGGCCGCCTTTGTTGAGGGCTAACAACATCCATTTATCTCTTCTTTTTTTTAAGCCAACTTTTTCCAAACCCTCATTTATTGTAACCATTTACTTTGCATGTGTCACCAAGTTGAAGTCAACAAGGGGCACTAAAAAGAAATTGCATAGCCCACAAGTGCTCTACCTTGGTTAACATGTTTTTTATGAAGACCTTCCAGGTTGAAGTCAACAAGGGGCACTAAAAATGAAATGCATAGCCCACAATTGCTCTACCCTGAAAGATGATCATTGATTAATTGGTTACTACTATTGGTCCCTTCAATTTCTTATGAGAAGCGTTTCATTACTCTCGGGGTCCCAGGGTGAGCTTCTCTTGCATGATGTTTCTTGCTAGGGCACCTCCAAGCGTAATGACCCCTTCTTCCCGTGAAATGAGGTAGATGCCCTTCTTGGGTCAATAAGGCCAGAAAACCTAAAAGGTGGGGGCATGGAGGGGAAGAAGTGATGGAAAGTGGTAAGTATGAGTGGGGGCGATACGATAACCCTTCGAGGAGACCCCCAGTTGCAACCCTTTCCCTAAGGGTGGCCACTTACTAAGAAACGATGACACTTGCCAAGGTAAAATAAGGTCAGAAGCATAATGTCCAAGAAGAGGTTCCATAATCAAGAGAAGTTTCAATGCAACACATCTAAATGCCTCAAGTATTAAGGTGATACTTACCATGATACCTAACTTGTACCTCATGGAGCAAGACCCATTGTTTTCCGGAAGCAATTTGATGTGGTGAATGCCATTGTGACGAAGTGGCTCTCCATCTGTGCATGTGGACGTTGTAAGTCATCTGTCTCTCGCTACTCCATGTCTACAACCTAAGGGCCTCGAGACACCATCTCCTTAGTTATCCCTAGAAATAGGGGATAACAAGGCCAATTAGATTACACAAGGTCACAAACAAGTACCTGTCCTATGCATGGACCTACACAATGGTCATTCTTTGTCAATTTTATACTTCTTGGGTATGTGTTTTATTCTTTGCATGACTAGCTATAGTGTTTGCTACGCTGCATCGGGCATGCAAGGGGGTTTGAGGCGCCCCCCCTTCAAAGGTTTTTTTTTTTGCCTCCGAAAATGTGTCACATTTTTGCCTCATTTTTAGTGTTGCCTTGATTTTCATGTCCATTGTTAGGCGGTTTTCCGACATATGGTTTTTGTCGATGGTTTTCTATTTCCAGTTAAGGAATTAGGGTTGTTTACTAATCCAGGTCATTGGGTTAGGGTTTTGGATGCCACTGGCTCCTATATGTATATTGTATTGTAAACAATGTATCACTATGAATGAATATAGAATATGTTGGTTTTCCCAGTTTGGGTTTCCAGGGGAAAAATCTATGTTTAATGTTTGTATTTGTCATTGTATATTCTCTGTTCTTTTATTGAAAATCTGTTTGCAGTAAATAATTGTACAAGGTTAAAATATACCTTTGGTATTAGAGCTTTGTTGGCTTCAGGGGGCCACCTTTGTGGTCAAGGGTTTGGCTCGAGATTGTGATAAGCCTTGTTACAATGGGAGATCTATGGTATTGATTTTTTAGGTGAAAAGAAATGGAGAGTAGTTTGAAAATGGATATCGAGAAGTTTAATGGGAAAAGTTTTGAGCTATGGAAGCTCAAGATGGAATATTTGTTGGTGGACAGAGATCAATGGATCATGGTGGATTCAGGTACTGCACCTACATGAACTTTAGCAGATGACTGGAAAAAGTTGGATCGGAAGGCGAAGAGCACAATCCCACTGTGTCGCTCAGATTCAATATTACTGAATGTGTAAGAGGAAGCTACAACCAAATATTTATGAGATAAGTTGGGGAAGTTGAATCAATCTAAGTCCCTAGTAAATAAACTGTTCCTAAGAAAGAATTTTTATAACTTGAGGATGAGAGATGGAGACTCAGTGGCAGAGCATTTGAACGCCTTCAACATTGTGGTAAGTCAATTAGTATTTGTTGAGATTAAAATTCCAGATGAAGATAAGTGTATTAATTTACTATTCTCTTTACCAAACTTGTGGGATAGTTTGGTTGTGGCCATAGGTAGTAATACAACTTCCTTGAAGTTTGATGAAGTGGTATCATCCTTGTTGTCGGAGGAGATCAGACGGAAGAACATGGAAGGACAGAGCATAGATGCATTATTTTCAAGAGGACGCTCCCAGGAAAGAAATAGATCTAAGTCCTCAAGTGGGAGATCTAAGTCTAAGGGAAGATCTAAGTCTCTCAGAAAGATTGTAAAGGTACGTTGAAGATGTGGAAAAGAAGGGCACTACAAGAAGCAGTGTAGATCCAAAGTTGAGAAAAAGAAGGGATCTGAAGAATCTCCTTCTACAAAAGTAAAGACCTCCAAGGAAGGAGGAGGGGATGTGTACTTGGCTTCTTCAAGCACACATGCAGATCATGAGGCATGGTTGGTTGAATCAGGTGCATCATTTCATATGATTCCGCAGAGGGAGTGGTTCTGTGAATATGAAAGGTATGATGGACGTAACGTTTTCTTAGGTGATGACTCGACAACCAGAATCATAGGTCGAGGAAAATTCAAGTTGAGGCTCATAGATGGAAGGATTAGAACACTACCTGGTGTTTTGCACATCCCAGGATTGGCCAAAAATTTGATTTTTGTAAGCAAAATGGACGATGCAGGAGTAAAAACAATATTTGAAAAGGAAACCTCCAGGATGGTTCAAGGAGAAATGGTGTTGTTGAAGGGTGTTCAGTTTGGAACTCTATATAAGTTGCAAGGAAGAATTATTAGTGATGGGTGTAATAGTTCCTGATATTGGAGTTGAAGAAGAAAGAACTATAATCTCTAGAGAAAATGTTATGTTCTAGCATCAAAGACAGGTGTATTGGAGAGAAGGGTCTTCAACTATGATACATTAGAGGTATGGTTGAAGGTATGTCTCACTACTCTCTGGATTTTGATTTTTGTGAACATTGTGTATATGGGAAGTAGAATCAAGTAAGATTCCCCTCTAGTGCAACGAGGGAAAAAAGAATTTTACAACTAGTTCAAAATGATGTGTTTGGACCTATGTCAGTTCCATCATTGGGAAAATCTGTGTACTATGTCTCNATATTTCCTCATGAATAAATCTGAAGTCTTTGACAGGTTTAAAGAGTTTAAGGCTCTTGTTGAGAATCAAACAGAGAAAAGAATTAAGGTGTCGAGGACAGATAATGGTGGAGAGTTCTGCGGGAATGAATTTGAATAATTTTATAAGAAGTGAGGTATAGAAAGGCAGAAGACTACTCCATATACACCTCAGCAGAACAGAGTTGTAGAAATGATGAACAAGACGTTGATAGAAAAAGAAAGGTGCATGCTCAGTGGTGCCAGGTTAGGGAAAGAATTTTGGGCAGAGGAAATGGGTACTGCATGTTACCTGGTCAATAGATCACCCTCATCAGTGCTGGATGACAAGATTCCACAAGAGGTATGAACTGGTAAGAAACCTTCTCTCACACATCTCAAGGTATTTGGTTGTGAGGCCTATGTTCATGTTCCAAAGGAAAACATGAGTAAGCTAGATAAGAAAGATGAAAAATGTATCTTTATTGGGTATAAAGATGGTCTCAAAGGTTATAAGCTTTGGAACCCAGAAACTAAGAAGGTTGTGTATAGCTGAGATGTGGTATTTAGAGAAATTAAAGACGTTGTCAAACATAAAGTCCTATCAAGTAAGGAAGAACCAATGAAAATAGAGTTTGATTTAAAGGATGATGAATCAGACTATAGAAGAACATGAATCATAATAATATCTTCATACTCCAGTATTGAGGAGATCGGTTCGAGAAAGAAGGCTACCAGAAAGGTATACTCCATCTAATTTTCGTTCAAATTTTGCTTTCTCTATTACTGATGATGATCTTAGAATTGTCAGGGAGGCAGTGGATTCAAAGGATGGAAAGCTCTGGAAAAATGCCATGGATGAAGAAATAGCAGCCTTGGATAAGAATGATGCTTGGGATCTAGTCAAGTTTTCGACTGGAAGAAATCCCATTGGCAACAAATGGGTATTTAAAAAGAATTTGAATGCATAAGTAAAAGTGGAGAAATACACAACTCGATTAGTAGAGGATGATGAATCAGACTCTATAAAAGAACATGAATCAAAAGAAGATTATCTTACTCCAGTATTGAGGAGATCGGTTCGAGAAAGAAGACTACCAGAAAGGTATACTCCATCTAATTTCCGTTCAAATTTTGTTTTCTCTATTACTGATGATGATCCTAGAATTGTCAGGGAGGCAGCAGATTCAGAGGATGGAAATCTCTTGAAAAAGGCCATGGATGAAGAAATAACAGCCTTGGATAAGAACGAGGCTTGGGATCTAGTCGAGTTGTTGACTGGAAGAAAGCCCATTGGAAACAAATGAGTATTTAAAAATAATTTGAATGCATAAGGAAAAGTGGAGAAATACAAAGCTCGGTTAGTAGCAAAGGGCTATTCTCGGGCTGAGGGAATTGATTTTGGTGATATTTTTTCTCATGTTGCCAAATTAACTTCTATAAGATTTATGTTATCTGCTGCTGTTGCATTTGAATTTGAAGTAGAACATATGGATGTGAAGACAACATTCCTACATGGGGATTTGGAAGAAGAAATTTATACGAAGCATCCAGAAGGCTTTGTTGTGAAGGGAAAAAATGAGTTGGTATGCAAGCTGAAAATGTCCCTGTAAGGTTTAAAACAATCACAAGGATGTGGTATAAAAAATTTGATACTTATATATTGGGACTTGGCTTCACAAGAGGCAAAGATGATCATTGTGTGTATTTTAAATTAATTAGTGATCATTTGATTTATTTGGTCTTGTATGTGGATGACATGTTGTTGATAGGAAACAACAAGGTGATTATTCAAGATATGAAAACTCAGTTGTCCTCTAAATTTGACATGAAGGATTTCGGTGCTTCAAATTTCATTTTGGGCATGGTAATTAAAAGAGATCTGAAAAAGAGGAAACTATGGTTAAATCAAAGAAAATATGTCGAGACAATATTGCAGAAGTTTAATATGCAAGAATGTAAACCGGTCAAGGTTGTTATTCCTGTTGGTGTAAAGTTATCTACAGATTAGTGTCCCAAGACACATGAAGAGGAGGAGGACATGTCTATTGATTGGAGATAGTAATTGGAGACTCAATTCGTAGTTTTGAGCATCCAGAGTTAGTCCTTGAATGATACTGAGCTTGATGGAATTTTTTTGGGTGACATGCAAGTACTTTCTATTTTTATAAAGTTGAGTACCAGGCCTCATATCAGGGTTTTGAGTGTGCAGTATTGATCCTTTAGACATTTTGAGCCTTTAGATGAAAGAAAGGAAGAGAAAACCACTTAGAAGATACAATATTTATCACAATAAATGGCTAAGTAACTATTAATTCAATGCATAAAGAGAGAACACGATACCGACAAGAGTGAAAGTTTGATGTAAACACAACACTTGTTTATTAAAGGCTTGCCAAAGGGTTGATTGTGCCACAATGAACAAGTCCAAAACTAGTACAATGGTGTCTTCACATAATGAAAGAGTAGTTAGTTTAAGAAGAATGAGAAGAGAGAAAGAGTAATGAATGTTGTTGCTACAAAAATACGACCATATTAATGTAGACCAACCTCCAATATATAGTGATGAGGTTGCACTTTACCGAGAGAGAGTATGAGGGAAAATGAGAGAAAGATATGTAGTAGGAGAAGCACATGGGGAAGGGAGAGAGAGTTAACTCATGTGAAGAATAGGAGTTTTAACACATGGATGAATGAATTAGGAATTAAATACATGTTTAAACACTAAATTTGGCCAAAATATGCATGAGTTAGCCAAAGAGGGAGAGTGCGCCATTTTTTTTAGGGATTTAACATTTAAGAGAAATTAAAGGGGAATTAATGAAATTAATTTGCATGGAAAGTGAGTTAATGACAAGTGAGAAAAAGTTAGGTGAGTGATTTAAGCCTTGATTGGCTCAATCACATCCATGAGATGACCACCTCATCCACACGCCCTCTTTTACTTTGTTAATTCTCTAAGTTAATGTTTTTTACCTTGGAAAGTGCACCCCTCATTAAATGATGCCAAGTAGATGCCACATGTCACATTGTTGACCGCCACATTTCAGAATTTGACCCTGCAAGTGGTCACCTTTGGAGGTGACCACCCCTACTATAGATAGGAACTCATAAAAATAGGGTTCATCTTTTAAAAAATAGGAAACTGTAAAAAATGTTCAGGATGACTAGGAGAACACCGCCATGTGTCAAATGTCTAAAGATAGAATCTCACCACATGTCAATGATATCATACTCATTAGATTCGATTTTTTGTGAGAATTTCGAATATGTATTTAGAATTGACATGCAAGCCCCAATGCTCCACCTACTATAAATAGAAAATGATGACAAGTCATCTCGTAAAAGGTCTGAAAGGCTCAGAATGTCTCAAGGATCAATACTGCACACTCAAAACCCTGATATGAGGCTTGGTACTCAACTTTATAAAAATAGAAAGTACTTGCATGTCACCCAAAAAAATTCCATCAAGCTCAGTATCATTCAAGGACTAACTTTGGATGCTCAAAACTACGAACTGAGTCTCCAATCACTATCTCCTAATAAGTAGGGTAACGATCTATAAATAGACATCTCTCTCAAATCCATGGGAATTAAGCTAACTCTATCTCTGAAACAAAAACAACCATATACCAATCTTGTATCTCTCCTTGATGGGAACCAACCTCTATCTCACACAAGTGCTAAAACTATGGGAAAATCTTTGAATGTCAGTCAAATAATTCATGTTGGCTCTTAACCCTCCAAATTTTCAAGAGTGAAAATCTAGGGGTTAATAGGCCTCTAGCATGAGATTATTTTCCTTTGGCTTCAAATGCTAACAAAAACTACACTTTTGCTCTTAAGGTCACCGAGTCAAATCCTCTTATCATTGGACTTTTTCTTAACCACATCATTAGACAATGTATCAGTGTTTTCAGTGGTAGATGCAATGGCAAATATTTCCTCTTCCTCACACTCTACTTCATCCTATCCTATTGACAATTTGTCGAGCTTTCTTCTTTCTTCTTTATCTTCATCCATTATTTAATATAGGACATTTTTCATAGATTCTTTTTGCTTCTATTTATTTTTATTTTGAAGTAGCTTAGCGCACTTCCACGAAATCTTATCATTAAATGTACTTAGTGGTCCCATTGACCTACATTTTGGCCATTTGTTGGACATCAATATAATTACCTTATCTTATCTCTACTCCAAGTGGTTTCAATAATTTACAGGCATGACGACAATCTCCTTTCATGTTCAACCCATCAACGCAATGGAAACCCATTATTGCTTGCATTTCCTCTTCAAAACTTTTGTATTTTTCACATATTTATGTAACATTCGGTAATTTTCTATAGTGATAGTTTATGTATGTTGCAACTTATAGTACAATAAGATCTTCTCCTTTCTAGAAGTACACCACGTGTTCTTGAACATTTGTTTTGCAAGATTATAGGAAGAAATTTGTAATGTTGAACATACTTGTGAAACTATTGATTAAATTCATGGTACAATTGACACTTGCAATTGCTTACATGTGGGATCTCTTACTGCCCAAACTAGCAGGCCACCAAGTTTCGTAGTTTGTTATGGAAATAACACATAGGATAAGTGTCCAATGTCACCAAAACACCTATCCCTCCATGTTTGAGCCAAACTCCTATGCTAATAGGCTTTGGGAGGCTTCCTGTAAATTATCACTTCACCACAAAGAGTATTAAGATCAATGCCTAAAACATTGTACAATAGGTGAAGGTAGGATTCAATTGTTCTAAATGCTTGTTGAAATAAAAGAAAGTGCAGAAATTAAAGTGAACGAACAACAAGTTAACTTATTTCAAATCCTCAAAATAATGAACAAGCAAAGTACAAGAGGGGTGAATGTTCTTACCACTTTCCGGATGATTTGTAAAGTGAATACCTTGTAAGAAGTGGTTGTAAGTGAGGTAATTCATTGTTGTCTTGCTATATTAGACCTGCAAAAACAATGTAATACATAGAAAACCAGGAAGATAATGGTTTTTTGAGGCCTCCCACAAGTGTAAAAATACACTAGATCGATAGATTTGTGGGTCTAGAGGATAGAGAAACAAAGTACAAGTGAATTTTGCGCCCTAGAGCCTTCAAATTTGCTGTAAAATCAATATTCAATGAAGCATAAAACTTAAGGGAATACATATCTTGGGGTAGGGATGTCCCCAAACAACAAAAACCTCAAGATCTACTAGCTTATAAAAGGTAAGAATGAAATGCAAATCTAGGGTATGATATTTTTGTATTTTTCTAATAAAAGATGATTTGAAATATTTGAAATTTAATTGGTTGAATGAATTGAGAGATTTTTTTTACCTTTACCCTTTTACCTTAATATGTCTTTTAGTTTGAGAGATTGTGACCCCACAAACTTAAGATTGGCCCATATGGATTTCTAGTCAATTAAGTTTGGAGTTGAAGGACTATCACCCCCAATGCTAGAAATTTTGAATGAAGATGGGTTCCTCCTTGGATTTGTGAGGAGAGCGTCTTTATAGGATGGTCTCCAAGAAAACCAATCAACTAGGGTCAAAGTGATAACATACCACTTGGTTGAAACTACTTCCAAAGAATTTGGTCTAACAACTTGGGTGTGTTACACTAAGAGTCCACAAAGAAAGTAAGGAGACATAAATCTATCTTCTTTCTTCCATGTGACTATATAGACCCTCAATGGATTGATTGGTCACCTCTTGCAATTCTCCTACAAAGCACAATTAAAATAATCCAAGACCAATAAAAACAAACATTATAATAGACAATCCATAGTGACACAAGAGAATTGAGTTCCAAAAATATGGTATTATGTTCTCATAAAGTTTCAACAACAAAAATAAGAGGAGTTAGCCTCATATAGTTTTTATTGTAACAACTAGTTTCTACCTTCCTCATAAAAAAACAATTGTCTTGGTTTGCTCATCCACAATTGGTTGGAGGCTAAACCATTGAATATTATTTTTTTNCTACTTCCAAAGAATTTGGTCTAACAACTTGGGTGTGTTACACTAAGAGTCCACAAAGAAAGTAAGGAGACATAAATCTATCTTCTTTCTTCCATGTGACTATATAGACCCTCAATGGATTGATTGGTCACCTCTTGCAATTCTCCTACAAAGCACAATTAAAATAATCCAAGACCAATAAAAACAAACATTATAATAGACAATCCATAGTGACACAAGAGAATTGAGTTCCAAAAATATGGTATTATGTTCTCATAAAGTTTCAACAACAAAAATAAGAGGAGTTAGCCTCATATAGTTTTTATTGTAACAACTAGTTTCTACCTTCCTCATAAAAAAACAATTGTCTTGGTTTGCTCATCCACAATTGGTTGGAGGCTAAACCATTGAATATTATTTTTTTACATAGCTCTAAGATAAGAATGGGATAAATTTCATTTTTAGAATGCGTGACCATTTGATCTATCCACATGAGAGATGCACCCCACTAAGAGAAGAGGTCGTATGGTCCTTGAGGAGGTTGAATTTGGGCGAAGGAAGTTCAATGTTCAAGAGTGAGCTCAAATGGTCATATTTTGTCCACAATATCCTCCTTTGACTTCAACATATAGCTTGACCATTAAATGGAGGTTAGGATTTCTCCCAAGAGGGACAATTTGGTTAATTGATGAACAAACTCATTAATTTTCTTTAAAGAAAAAACATATTTGACTTGTCAAATATTTTCCCAAGGCTAGTAAACCCCAACGTCTCATTCCTTTGACCATTTGACTTTGGAATATGTGCCCAACGATTTTATAGGAGTGGGAGGATTTTTCTTTGGGAGGAAATATATCCCTCAATATTTCATCAATCAAAATTTTGTAATATGGGTTTTTCTCATAGATTTGTTGTGCTCATTTTGAATCGATGTTGTATTTTTGCCTCCAAGGACCACTGCCTCGGGATCCGTGAACTACCTCAAAAGACGTGCAAATGATGAAAACTTTGTGATACTTCCATGTTGAGACCAAAAAACGATAATGCACCATGGCCAAGAAATGCGTACAGAATCAATAGAAAATAACCATTTGAGAAGACATAGGTGTGCATGACATGGACCAAACTAGGCCCCACAAACTGCAATCACACCTACATAAGACATGTGGTTCCACACAATCATGTGTCCCAATAGATATGTGTTGAGGCCTCCAATCCTATCTAGGACAAGAGACATTGAGACATGGACATAAGGGGACTGGTCACGATCGGACCAAGTCCGGGAGTCAACTACAAAATCATCCACTATGGTTTGCATGGCTTCAACTTGCATCCTCGGGCTTACAATGGTGTAGCCAAGTGAAAATATAGGGTACCTCCTGGAGAGGTAATATGACAGGTTATCCACCAAGTTGCACTAGTTGGATTTGTAGATGCGACACCAAAAATTGAGCAGTCCGATTCTCAGAAGTCAGAGTTCACAGATTCAATAGGTTTACTGGACCAACTTTTTTTTCGCATTTCCATCTCTTTGGGACATTATAATAAATGACTTGAGCATGAAAGTTGTAAAATACTATTGACCACCTAAGACCTGGGCATGAGCATGTACTCTAGAGTGTTTTTTTCACTTGTTAATTATTTTTTTCCTGCCTTTGTGGGTGATTAATAATTTCTAAGTTTTATCACTCAAAATTGACTCCAAAGCTGGAGTATGTGCTGGTGGTTAGCCTTGGCATGGTATAACCAATGTCTAGTGTCTAAATGTATATAAGTTCATGCTAGGTCATGTCTATTGAGTCGTATGGAAATTGTGTTAGGTCCCCATACATTTTTTTTTAATGTTTTAGTCAAATAATAAATTTATCGCAAAACATTTTTTTTTAATGTAAAGTCAATAAATTGTAAAAATATGGCATCAGTCATTGCCAATTCCATGTTTGTGCTCGTTTTCTAAGCCAGAGAACCCATTATACTCCTTTTTCCTTTCTGTCTAGGCAAAAAAGTGATTTTAATCACTCAAAAATGCATTTCTCTTGAAAAAAGACAAAAAATGGGTTTTAATTGAGTTTCCAAAAAAATAGGGAAGTAAAAAAAACCATGTCGGAAACATGTTTTTGACACTTCTGGAGTTTAGAGTCTAGTTGGAAGTGACTACTCCCATTGAGGGCGCATCCCTAACATACATGGCATATGGTGGAGATCCCAAAGCATAGCTCGACCTCTCTTGGGCTAGTTGGCACACTTAGAAGAGTTGGTGTCAATCCCAAAGAAGGAACTCACACTAGTCCTCCAGATCCCTCACTCCACTCCACCTCACTTCATCTCCACTCATCCACACATCACTCCTTGCACATCTCCTCTTCTCACTTGCGCCACTCTCCCTCACATGTGCACATCTCTCTTGGAGTTGTCACCCAAAACTAGATAAATAAAGGTCGACCCCTCTCCATTATGGTAGTTGGAGCTTGGGCGACTTGCTTGTTGTTGATTGTAATATATTTCTCTTGCTATGGAATAAAAGACTTTGGAGGTCAAAATTGATAGTGGTGTGGCTCTTGTATTGGTGAATGTGGCCCATATGAGGTGATATTGTTTCACACATTGCTTTGTTTCTTGTTAATATTGGCCAATCTATAGGAATATTGTTATTCTATTGGATAAATTTGTTAATATCTTGTATTTCCAATTCTATTGAGTATTTGCATTAAATATTTGATATGCATGTGACGTTTTATGCTAAATTAATGTGCCATTTGAGTCTTTTGCCTAGGTAACACCCTTTATCTAACCAGATCATTTGCAAGGGGTTTTGTGAATTAGACATGATCATCTCATCTAGAAGAAGTGATGGAGCTTGCTTGCATCCTTCATTCTTCAAGGAGTTGGAAAATATTCTCATCTTTGCCTTTCCATCAAAGTGACTCCATTGCTCAAGGATTCCAAGCACTTCAAGTTTCTCTGTCTCTCCTCTCCAAAAATTCTCTAAAAATTTTCTGGTTACTTGTTTACTTGCATGCAAAGAAGAAATCTGATATCAAAGTTAATTTTCATCAATTATTACTTTGCATGATTACTTTTCCAAGTCTAATAATTGGTTAGAATTTCATATCTCAAAAAATGGTAGATTTGGCAAAGTTTTCTAGGGATTTTAAAGCTAGTTTCAATTCATATTTCTAAAAGCTAAAAGTGCAGTCATTTATTGTGCTCTTCATTTCAAAATTTGGAAAATTAAAAGTGCTTTCCATTGTTGTTTTAAAGTAGTCTTAAAGTCTAAAAATTCCAATATATTATAGTTTGTTAGTTGTAGTTAGCTTGCTTTCTTTTCATAATTTTTCTATAAGTTTTGATATACCCCCTAAGCTGTCCCAAAGTCATTTTGGGCATTTTTTGGGGTACTTTGCTTGTTGTTTTTTGCAGAACATTGGACATCCAAGGGGAAATTTTGTCCACTTTTGGCGGAATTGAAGCTTTTGGAGCATCCGGGAGCTTCCTACTTCTTCAAGGAATAAACCTTTTGCTTCCAAACCTTGTAATTCATAGATCCAAATTTATAAGGATCCCAAAAAGTTCTAAAAAGAGAAAAAATGAAAACTCAGTTTCTCAGTTGTAATAGGCTTAATAAAAGCGGGCCCTTAGCACCTAGTTTCTTCATCCCTTTTAGGGGGATTGGTGGTGTTGTGTGTTTGTCTTTTTCATTTTCTTTGCAAGTTTTAATCGTCTTATTTTACAAACACACATAAGCATAAGGAAATAAATCTTACAAAGCACTCTTTTTTTCATGCACTTAAGTACAAAAAATAATTTCATTTTTTCATGCATGTTAGCTTAGATTTCAATTTATGATCTCAGTAATAAAAAATCTTTCAAAGCTTTCATTATCAGTTTCTTTTTTCAAGTTTATTTCCTTTCAAGTTTAAAATAAGCCTTCCCCGCAAAAAACGATCTATACTCTGAACCCTTGCGAGTCTAGCTCAATCTTGGGATTCATCAGAACCTGAATTGTTAGTGCAGAGTAGTATAATTAGGGAAAACTTTAATAGTTGTTACCTTAATGCGTGGGAAAACGCCTAAGGGGAGTGTGTGAAGTCAGACGAGAACTTTGAGATCTAGGTTTTCCCCGTGTTGGACATCCGACACCCTTAGTGAACTTATTGGTGAGGCCCTGGGGCTTCGGTAGGTTTTCAACAAGTTTCCAAACAAAGAGGTAACCTCTAAAAAGGTCACAGATCTCTCATTAATCTACTTTCAATAAAGCTTAATAAAACATGCAATCAACAAACTGTCCACAACACTTTCAAGGCATTGGTTCTATGGTTACATCTTTATGTGTATGAGCAGTATTTTCATTCTCAAATGTGATTGTCTAACAAATTTATCAATTTTGCAGAAATCATATCCTACTTGTTTTATGCATGTATCTTTATGATTGGAAAAATACTTTATATGAATCTCTTATCTGATGAATGATTAAAGTTGAAGGTTTCATGTTTTATTTGCAATAAACTCATAGAAAAGTTCTTTTGCTTAACATAGCTTAAAGAGCCTTAGTATATTTGTTAGGGACTAACCCCTTTGGCTTCGCTAGGAGTTGGCCTAGACGGAGGAGTCGAGGATCAGGTGACAACACCTTAACTCGAGACTCGCCTCCAAGGATACACTAAGTGGATTGAAGATTTCTTCCACGATAGCCCAAGTGTGTATAAGGCGACAAAATTTTTGGCGCCGTTGCCGAGGATAAATCTTTCTATTCCCGTAGTACAACTTTTTGTTTTCCTTTTTTCTTTTTGCTTTGTTTGATGCTTCTTGTTTTCTTAGAATAAACTTGATCATCTGGTGACTCCACTTCAAAATACTTTGACAAAGTATTTTGCAAAGAGAAACTCAGGGTTTGCTTAACTTCATCCTTGAATCAGAAAGGGTATTTGGAGGAGGCTAGCCAAACTTTCCTCTCAACATGATCCTTATTAATTTTTGGCTCCCAGTCCGTTTCTGTTAGAATTTTATGCTTTCTTAATAAATCTAGTTTAGAAATGGATGATATTTATAGACCTATTGATTTCTCTGCAATAAGTGGATATCCACATGTAATTCCAGAAAATGCTTTACAAAATTTGTCTTGTTTTCAAAGTAATAATATTGTTGATGCTAGACGTCATGTTAAGAAAGTTTCCCATTGCTTCAATAAATAGTGTTGCAATTCCTTATATGAAGATATAAAAATGAAGTTGTTTATCTTGTCCTTTGACGATGATGATCTTGATTGGTTTACAGAGCTCAAGGATAACCAAGTCAAAACTTGCAAAGAATTGATTGATTCTTTCATGGAAAGTGGAAGGAGAAGGAACCTACGGTTATAAAGGCAGTCAGTTCAGATGCTTCACCAGATTCCAGTAAGAAAGAATTCATCCAGGCCATAGAACTTATCTATGTAAATTAATTAAAGGCCATAGAATCTCTCCTTGCAGAGGCAGAAGCTTGTATTGAGTATTTAGACGCTATAGAGCCAGAGCTTCACAGTGAACAAGAAAATGAATTTCATCTGGCAATTTCAGAAAAGCCTATAGATGAGTCAGTAATCGATCAGGAAGAAATAAAGGAAATTGAGTTTGAAGTTATTGAAAATTTAGATAATTCAACTCCCCACCTTCCTCCCGAATGATCCATCTCCTCAAAGAAAATATTCGACAATTGTGATGATCTTGAAATAAACAGTGAAGCAAATTCCTTGATAGTTCCAGTTTTGGTTCCAATCTCTCAACCATCAGATGACTTAATGACAAATAATGAGAAATTGGAAGATAGCTTCAGTTTATAAGCTCCATATCATTATGAGCAGTGGTTAGCCTTCCACCATGATAGTCCAATGCAGAGCTTCATAAAAAATTTACAAGGCTTACCAAACTTCAAAGCTTGGTTGAATAAAGACAAACACATATTTCTTGGGTGGTCTATTCCCAAGAAAAACTCCAAGTTGATAAAGCTTGGGAAATGATCTTCAACGAGTCATCCCAGACAAGGATTATTCAAGCATCTGAGGTCTTGTTTCGTCCATGACAGAGTTGGTTCATGTATTTTCTACTTCAGCCAGTTGCATAGTGGGAAGGTTAACGCTACCAATGAACGAACAATTGTTCAAATTGTTTCTCAATGATGACATCTAATGCCCATGGGGGCATCCCTTGTAACATATCTCTCTAACCCTTCCTCTTTATATTTTATTTATGCAACATTTTTTCATTTTCTTCTATTACTAGTGTAACTTGTATCTAAAATTGTTGGTTTTCATATATATGTGTTGCTTATGTTGTTTTTGGTGAGACATTTGTGATGTAGGTCACAAATTCTGGATTCTCGCATGCTCTCTTTTATATAAAAATATCAAGCACACGTCCCCATATGGAGCCTATGTTATCCACCAAGTTGCACTAGTTGGATTTGCAGATGAACCACCAAAGATTGAGAAGTTAGATGCTCAGAAGTCAGAGTTAATAGATTCAACAGGTCTACTAGACCACATTTTTTCTGCATTTACATCTCTTCGGGGCATTGTAATAAATGACTTGAGCATGAAAGTTGTAAAATACTATTGGCCACCTAAGACCTAGGCATGAGCATGTACTCTAGAGTGTTTTTTTTCACTTGTTAATTATTATTTTCTTGCCTTTGTGGGCGATTAATAATTTCAATTTTTTCACTCAAAACTGACTTCAAAGCTGGAGTATGTGTATGCGCTGGTGGTTAGGCCTTGGCATGGTATAACCAATGTCTAGTGTCTAAATTTATATAAGTTTATGTTATGTCATTTCTATTGAGTCATATGTAAATTGCGCTAGGTCCCCATAGGTTTTTTTTTAATGTTTTAGTCAAATAATAAATTTCCCGCAAAACATTTTTTTTAATGTAAAGTCAATAAATTGTAAAAATATGGCATCAGTCATTGTCAGATGTCATGTTTGTGCTCGTTTTGTAAGCCAGAGAACCCATTAGACCCCTATTCCCTTACTGTCTAGGAAAAAAAGTGATTTTAATCACTCAAAAATGTATTTCTCTCAAAAAAAGACAAAAAATGGGTTTTAATTGAGTTTCCTAAAAAATAGGGAAGTAAAAACCACATGTCAGAAACATTTTTTTTGACACATCTGGAGTATAGAGTCTAGTTGGCAGTGACTACTCTCAGTGAGGGCACATCCCTAGCCTACATGGAATATGGTGGAGATTCCAAACCATAACTCGACATCTCTTGGGCTAGTTGGCACCCTTAGAAGAGTTGGCATCAATCCCAAAGAGGGAACTCACACTAGTCCTCCACCTCCCTCACTCCACTCCACCTCACTTCATCTCTACTCATCCCCACGTCACTCCTTGCGCATGGTGGTGTGGCTCTTATATTGGTGAATGTGGTCCATATGAGGTGATATTGTTTAACACATTGCTTTGTTTCTTGTTAATATTGGCCAATCTATAGGAATATTGGTATTCAATTGGATAGAGTTGTTAATATCTTGTATTTCCAATTCTATTGAGTATTTGCATTAAATATTTGATATGCATGTGACGTTTTATGTTAAACTAATGTGTCATTTGAGTCTTTTATGTAGGTAACACCTTTTATCTAATAAGATCATTTGCAAGGGGTTTTGTGAATTAGACTAGATCATCTCATCTAAAAGAAGTGAAGGAGCTTGTTTGCATCATTCATTATTCAAGGAGTTGGACAATCTTCTCGTCTTTGCCTTGCCATCAAAGTGACTCCATTGCTCAAGGGTTCTAAGCACTTCAATTTTCTCTCTCTCTCCTTTCCACAAATTCTCTAAAAACTTTCTAGTTACTTGGTTACTTGCATGCAAAGAAGAAATCTGATATTAAAGTTCATTTTCATCAATTATTACTTTGCATGATTACTTTTCCAAGTCTACTAATTGGTTAGAATTTCATATCTCAAAAAGGGTAGATTTGGCAAAGGTTTCTAGGCATTTAAAAGCTAGTTTCAAATTCATATTTCTAAAAGCTAAAAGTGCAGTCATTTATTGTGCTCTTCATTTGAAAATTTGGCAAATTAAAAGTGTTTTCCTTTGTTGTTTCAAAGTAGTCCTTAAAGTCTAAAGATTCCAAAATATTATAGTTTGCTAGTTTAGTAGTTAACTTGCTTCAATTTCATAATTTTTCTATAAGTTTTGATATACCCCCTAAGCTGTCCCCAAGTCATTTTGGGCATCTTTTAGGGTACTTTGCTTGTTGTTCTTTGCAAAACATTGGACAACCAAGGGGAAATTGTGTCCACGTTTGGAGGAATTGAAGCTTTTGGAGCATCCAGGAGTTTCCTACTTCTTCAAAGAATAAACCTTTCGCTTCCAAACCTTGTAATTCATAAATCCAAGTTTATAAGGATCCCAAAAAGTTCTAAAAAGAGAAAAAAAAAAGAACTCAGTTTCTCAATTATAATTTAGGCTTAATAAAAGCGGGCCCTTGGTGCCTAGTTTCTTCATCCCCTTTAGGGGGACTGGTGGTGTTATGTGTTTGTCTTTTTCATTTTCCTTGCAAGTTTTAATCGTCTTATTTTACAAACACACACAAGCATAAGGAAATCAATCTTACAAAGCACTCTTTTTTCATGCACTTAAGCACAAAAAATAATTTCAATTTTCCATGCATGTTAGCTTAGATTTCAATTTATGCTCTGAGTAATAAAAAATCTTTCAAAGCTTTCATTATCAGTTTCTATTTTCAAGTTTATTTCCTTTCAAGTTTAAAATAAATCTTCCCCACAATTATCATTTCATAAGAGTTAAGATTCCCCATTTCAACAACCGCTCATCAAGGTTCATAAAATGAGACCATTAAATCTTGATTTCTTCCTTCTTAACTTATACACTATAATCATTACACAGTTGTTTCCACATTGTTCTCCTTGTGCTTAATGGTTAGATATTTGAGGAAATATTGCTTCTTCCACCTCGCTATTTGTCGTTGTTGTTCCCGCCTCAAGGTCATGTATTTAACCTTCTTTCTCTGAGTAGCCATTAATGCTCATTGCATGAAATACCTTGACCATGGCTTCTCTTAGATTTCAGACAGAAAGAGGGTTTTCAACAATGAATGCAAGATCCACAACTGAGAGACCATTAATCCACTTCCTTTTGGCATTAGCTTCTACAATCGAAATTATATCTAATGCAATCGTGTTCCTTGCCTTGGGTTCAACCTCAACAAGTTTTTTTACCACTTACCACATCACTAAACTTAAAAGGGGGACTTGAAACTCTTGAGGGTTCTACCATCGCTTTGGAATTCATCTAGTCTTTGACAAACCCATACATTTTTATCGTTATTAACCCACAAATCATCCAGCTTGGAAATTTTGAGACAATTTAGACACTACTAAACCATGATTTCCATAGAAATTAAAGACTACTAAACCATGGCAATTCATGCATTTCAAACAAGCCATGAATTTGCAATGGGGGCCTACAAATTTGCAACAAGAGAACCATGAAAGTTCGTAAGCAAGAGACCCATGAAACTTTGTGGTAAGAGATCCAAAACTTTGCCACAAGAGACCAGCATGAAACTTTCTCGTTGTTATTATTAAAGCCAATCTTACTGATCATACATACACGGGTGGCATACTAGACCGATCATACAGTTATCTATATATTCATACGTTAGGGTAATTTCCTCCATCCAGTAAGTCCTGTCTTAGCTAGATTCAGTGAAAAGGTATTTCCTCAAACCCCACGAGCAACAACAATGTGGAGAGGATCATTTTCTTAGTATCAGAAAGGTGGTTGAAAGATCTCACAAATCAATATCTTTTGATGGGTACTTTGCTTTCCTTCCTCTTTCCTAGCTCTAAGTGTAATACACTAGCTATCATTGCGTATAAGGACCCCCCTGAAAAGGCGATGGAAGGGCTTGGCCTCTTGAAGCTTGGTTCATCTAAGTGAATTACCTAAGTGAACAAATGGCCTTAACGCCCGGTCCCTTCTGGTAAGCAAGATAGTTGTAGTCAAAATTATCTGTCTCAATGTTAATGCGCCTAATCCAACCGAAGTTCCCAAGGCATTGGCAACATCATTGGCACATATATTTCATGCTATATATAACCCACACAACAATGTTAGATAAGAAAGACCCTTATTAGTCCCTGTGGAAGGCGTAGAGGGACTATAACAATCGATAATTCGTTGAATTCATATTAATATGCTCTTTGATTATAAATTTTCGCACCATTTCTATTGTTCGTACTATAGAACTAAAAACATTATTTTTTATATAATAAAAAAAACGTTATATGTCATCATCTCATTGGAGAATAATTCAAAGTCTTATTGTCAACTTCGATATTGTCAATGTTTTAATTCATGTTTTAATCCAAGATCAATACACATATTTTCTTATGCATCACTTGAAGGTGGATTAATGCTAGCATTAGTTTGAATGCTTGTCTTAACATTTTCTATTAGCTAAATTTATCCTAAGTTTCGTTAATTATAAATATTTTTATGTTTGTTATACTATTGTTATTATTATTAATATTATTTCTTCTTATTATTAAGTACTTAATGTACGTAAACAAGTCTGCCACACACATTCTTTCTTAAATGTTTACACAGAGCGATGCCCTTTCACGGTTCCGACGGCCTTAAATGTTTACCTAACAGACCTCACAACCTTAAATGTTTACTTAACAAGCGTGTTACAATACATTTTCCTCCGATCTTTTGATACAATTTTGTTTGTAGTGAATTTGAGCAGTTAGACCCGTTCTTGCACTTTGCAAGGTTGAGATGGAATGAAGAATCCGTACATGCTTTATAAGATCTCATGTCCATACTTTATAAAAGTACATATTTAATGTATATAATTATTTATCTCAATATTTTAAATCTAAAATTTAGTAATATCTAAAGTATGATTTTTATTTTAATATTTTTAAATATAATCATAAACTTAATTATAATTTCAATGTAATTTATGTTTAGTATATGATTCAATAATGCACTTAAAAATTAATATCTATATTTTATAAAAATACATGTTTAATAATGCACTTAAAAATTAATATCTATATTTTATAAAAATACATGTTTAATAATGCACTTAAAAATTAATATCTATATTTTATAAAAATACATGTTTAATGTGAATGATTATTTATTTTAATATTTTTAAATATAGAATTTATAAAAAAATTGTTCTCTTATAAAATAAGAGATTTAACATCATTTAATAATTTTATGTAATTAAATTTTACAATATCAATATTTAATATTAATAATTCAATATTTGGAAATAATGTTTTTAGATAATGTTAGATAGTTGATAGGAATCACCATCCGTAAACAATCACAATCATGAGTCCGTCTGTTAATTTGTATATCGCGGAACTCCGAGTGTTATTTGGAAGACATAGAACAATAGAATGCAATTTTGAGCCCGCCAGCCCGCCAGTGAATTTGTATATCGCGGAACTCTTGGTGTTGTTTGTAAGACACAGAACAATAAAAGCCCAATTTTTCGCCTGTCAGTCCAAGAACCAACAATTCAAAAAGTGGCTAAGTATGGAATGAAGAATTCGTACATGCTTTATAAAATTATCTCCATACTTTATAAAAGTACATATTTATCATGTATAATTATTTATTTCAATATTTTAAATATAAAATTTAGTAATATATAACTTACTTATCCTTTAGATTACTTACTTTTATTTTAATATTTTTAAATATAATCATAAACCTAATTATAATTTCATCTTAATTTATGTTTAGTATATGATTCAATAATGCACTTAAAAATTAATATCTATATTTTATAAAAATACATGTTTAATATAAATGATTATTTACTTTAGTATTTTTAAATATAGAATTAAAAAAAGCTATTTTATTGGTTCACTTCATTTTTTTTATTTTAATAAGAGATCTAATATCCCTCAATAATTTTATGTAATTAAATTGTACAATATCAATATTTAATATTAATAATTTAATATTTGGAAATAATGTTTTTAGATAATGTTAGATAGTTGATAGGGATCACCATTAGTCAACAATCGCAATCTTGAAGTCGTCTATCAATTTGTATATCGCGGAACTTCGAAGGTTGTTTGGAGGACACAGAACAATAGAAGCTCTTGAGCCCGCTTGTCAATTTGTATATCGCGAAACTTTGGGTGTTGTTTGGAGGACACGAAACAATAGAAACTCAATTTTGAGCCCGTCAGTGCGAGAACCCGCAATCCAAAATGTGGCTAAATATGGAATGAGGAAGTCGTATGTGTACTTATCCTTTAGATTTCTTGACTTTTATTTTAATATTTTTAAGTATAATCATAAACCTAGTTATAATATCATCTTAATTTATGTTTTATATATGATTCAATAATGCACTTAAAAACTTTTGAGCCTGCCAACCTGTAAGTCTGCTTGTCAATTTGTATATCGCGGAACTTTGGATGTTGTTTGTAGGTCACATAATAATAAAAGCTCAATTTTGAGACTACCAACCCAAGAACCCGTGATCCAAAAAGTGGCTAAGTATGGAATGAGGAATCCATACATGCTTTATAAAATCTCATGTCTATACTTTATAAATAATATAATTTAATATTTGAAAATAATGTTTTTAGATAATGTTAGATAGTTGATAGGGATCACCATCCGTAAACAATTGCAATTTTGAGCCCGCCAACCCTGGAGTCAATTTGTATATTGTGGAACTCCGAGTGTTGTTTGGACACAGAACAATAAAAGTGCAATTTTGAGTCTGCTACCCGCAAGTCCGCCTCTCAATTTGTATGTCGCAGAACTCTGGGTGTCGTTTGTAGGAGACGAAATAATATAAGCCCAATCTTGAGCCCGCTAGCCCAAGAACCCGCAATCCAAAAAGTGGCTAAGTATGAAATGAAGAATCCGTACATGCTTTATAAAATCTCATGTCTATACTTTATAAAAGTACATATTTAATGTGTATAATTATTTATTTCAATATTTTAAATCTAAAATTTAGTAATATATAACTTACTTATCCGTTTGATTTCTCGACTTTTATTTTAATATTTTTAAATATAAACCTAATTATAATTTCATCTTAATTTATGTTTAGTATATGATTCAATAATGCACTTAAAAATTAATCTCTGTATTTTATAAAAATACATGGTTAATGTAAATGATTATTTCCTTTAGTATTTTTAAATATATAATTTAATTTTTTTTTGCTTTGTTTACTTCAATTTTTTTAAAATAAGAGATTAACATTATTTAATATCTTTGGGTGATGTTTGGAGGATACGGAACAATAGAAACTCAATTTTTAGTCCGTCACGAGAACCCGGGATCCAAAATATGGGTAAGTATGGAAGGAGAAAGTCGTACATACTTTATAAAATCACATGACCATACTTTATAAAAGCACACATTTAATGAGTATAATTATTTATTTCAATATTTTAAATCTACAATTTAGTAATATCTTATTTATCGTTTAAATTTTTTGACTTTTATTTTAATATTTTTAAATATAATCATAAACCTAATTATAATTTCATCTTAAAATTAATATCTATATTTTATAACAATACATGTTTAATGTAAATGATTATTTATTTTAATATTTTTAAATATAGAATTTAAAAAAACTTTGTTTTTGTTATCGCACGATTTGTAGGAAAGGTTAAAAGCGCTTGAGTCAGGGCTTAAAACCGGCGTAACAGGAGCTTCCCCACCCACTGTCACCTCGATGGGGGGCTCTTTCTATTTAGGAGGGCTAGTCCAAGGGAGACGTCCCTAAAGTAATCTAGGTTTAAGAAGGGCTAAAGATAATGGATCAAGATAATAGGTTCCCCTTCCACAGATTACAGCCAAGTATGAGATAGTAAAAAAAGGTCTTCCACTGATGATGCACCTGTTTGCGAGACAAGACAAAGAAAACTAGAATACGTGCTTGCAGTGGGTTAGTATTTCATAAAATCAATGACTATCCTCCAATACATATGTGAGCAATTAATCAATGCTATTATTGACGAAGTCAATGATGGCTAAAAAAATGTCAAATGATTTATATCACTTCATCAACAAAAACATAAGAGATAAAGAGCATTCAATGTTCACAATTAGACCTTGTATAATATATCAATGCAATGAATATCTCAAATTGGCTCATATATAATGTTGCTACAATGATGATGACGTCAAACTTAAAATTAGGTCGAAATTAAGACAAAGATTAGAATGTTTTCATCAATAAGCTTGTAAAATGCAATCAATATCACAATCCCTATCAAAGGAGGTGAGAGAAGTCACAACGTTGCATGCTAAGCAAGAGGTCTAAAAGGTGTGACGTCACCTCTATAGGTTTGCTGCAGTCACTATGACGTCAACACTATCAACAAGTCAATTTGAAAGGAAAAGAGCACAATGTTCTATCAAACAATCTTACAATGTATTCAATAGCTCAAAACCAATCAAAAGAAAGTGACAAAGTCAAAACGTTTTCATCAAAACAAGAGATCAAGCAAGGTATGACGTCACCTATATAAGACTTGTTGCAGTTTTTAGGGTTAGCTAGCCAAGAAGTGACGTTTTGTCAAATTCAACCAATGAAAACTTGCAAAACTTCTATGGCTATGATAAGGAGACTAGGCCGCACCTTTCTATCCAAACAAGAGTTAAAATTAGCTAGGACGTCACCTTATTAGGGTTAGTGTCAAAACTAGCTAGGGTTAGACGCTAGGTTAGTTAGGGTTGCAATTTAGAGATAGTTTGAAAGAAATTAAGGCATAACAAGCTCAAGCAAGAGTTTCTAGACTAGTGCCTTGGGTTAATGGAGTCAATGGAGATGAGGCTAATGTTTTAGGAAGAACTCAGAGCACTAAAAGACAAAGAGCTGGGGTTTGATGGTGTTGCTATGGCAAGACCACCAACCTAAAACCCTAAGAAGGAAAGAATTACCTAGGTGGCCAGCTAAAGCTAGGCCCAGAACTTTCACTCCTCTCCTTAAGACTCTCTTGGCAAGCGGCCAGCTTAGAAGCATAAACCTATGGTGAAAAGTGTTGCTATGTAGAGGCTTTCAAAACCTAAGTAAACCCTAGGTGTAAATTCAATTAGGCCCTGGGGCGCCTTCTTTCTTCAATTTTATGCTCAAAACTAGCTCAAGACAAAGAGATGGCTGGTGTGTAGCTATGGCTAGGCTAAACCTTCTCAAATCAAATGGTTATAGCTTCTACCATGGGGACATAAAACCACGACCTACTTGTGTGTTGGCTCCCTAGGGTTTAAAAGGTTAAGCAAATTATGACAATGCATGCAAGATATTTAATCTACAACCATTCACTCAAAGAGTTTTGAAGAGAAAGCTTGCATTTCATGAAGAAGCATTAACCATTCCCTAGTTGTAAACCTTCAAATATAGTATAAAGCACCACTTTGCCAAAAAAATAGTCCTTCCAAGAGGTTGCACTTCACTCCAAGAGAAGATAAACCAGAACAAAAGCTAAGAAATGATCTCTCAAATGAAAGCAAGTTATGTTATGTTCAAATGAGGAGAAAACCTCCTCTATTTATATATGATACTGACCTTTAATTTACAAAATAAGGTCAAGAAAATAGGCTGTAAAGGCTAACATTACAATTTTTAGTCATTTGTCACTTTACATGCTAAATGCAAAGCATGAGCTAATAATGAGGCGTCGGGCCCCTAAAAGGGAGACGTTGGCCCATTTCCCAGGCATGACAACCATCAATGAGCAAAAGCGTTGCCCCTCACAGAGACTCCGACAACTTGTCCACACATGCCCAAAGTCCTTGCTACCACATGCTCTAGAAGTCGTCCAACTATCTCTGGTGGCGTCCTGTCCCATGGAACCATTGTCCCATCTGCAGGGGGCTGATCCCCATAAGCCACATGTCTGTATACCCAGCGTCTGATGAGGCGTCCTCGTCTTCGTGCAGGGGCTGTCCACAAACCACGTCACGCCTGCCATCCCAGCATCCATCTGTTGGGATTTTAGACCCATGGAGGTTCGAACTAATCATCTCCCATGTGCAGAATCCTCTGGTACATCCAGAGGGTATGGTCACGCACATCAAGGCTTCATCGCCGAATATCGATCGAGAGGCATCGCCCAGCAATGTAAAATCACATCTCATCATTAAATTCCTCAAATATATGCATAACATCTAACAAATCTTCTAAGATCTCAAGGACATTACCGCAGTTACTATACAAAGCTAGGAAAACCAAAAGAACAACCTATTGAATATACCACAAGAAATGAAGAAGTTTCCTCAAGGGTTATTCAAACCATGTAATAACGATGTGATATGGTTTTAGGGATCATCTAGTCATAGTCGAGAATAGAGTGGTGTTGTCTGTGGGTGCCTTTGTAGAGGCTGCGTACGATCATGGATGCACTTTTTCAAGCCCTTGTGCCTTATCTTTCTTTATTTGCATTTTACTACAAGCCTTGACGAAGAGGACCTTGCCTTGGCTAGGTGGCGAAGCTGAAGGCTTTGGTACACCCTGAGTATCTTCGCAGAAATGAGAGAGGTGGCTCGTGATGAGACCCTTCCTTTGGCCATGCAACAAAGGTCGCACGCCGCACAGTTTTGGGTGACGGATGGTGTAATGTCATCACCGCTAAATACCTATGAACATAAATGGGCCGGCTCGTGATGAGACCTCCATCATCTTAGTTCAGGTGCGCATTTATTTATTTATCATTTTCTTAGGGTCCCTCGGTTTCTTATCGAGAGGCTTTTTTTTGCCTTCTCGAGGATCTCTGGTAGAAGCATCTCTAGGTTTTCATTTCCTATGGCTTTTATCTTTTACCGGCTTCTTTTACCCCCCTGGGCCCTTAGCCTTCTTCCCTAGGGAACAAGATGTACCTTGGATGGTCATCTTAATGGCTGAACTATGAATGGGATGGATGGCGGGGTTTTAAGATGTAAGAGTGACAATATGGTGGGGCGGATGATGGTTAAACCCCCTTTGGTGACGCCAAAGCCAAAAGCAAATACCAACTTCGTGAATACCCATCAATTACCCCTAGGTGGTCAGGTGGGTTAGTGTAAATTCCAAGCAGTTATTTGAAATGAAGAGATCTAATGCATACATAGAAGGTTATAATGATCAAATATGACACATACCATGATACCTGAGACCAATTACCTCATGAAGCAAGAACCCTTTTCGATTAAAGCCCGGTAGGCAGTGATGGTGAGGTACTGTGACAGGACAAATTAAATTTGAAGAAGAAAAAGATAGGCCCTCAAGGGCCAAGCTCAAATCAATATGCCTCTCGATACTCCATTATGCGGGATAAAAGTGAACCTCGAGACATGATCTCTAGTTATCCTAAATATGGGGATAGGTTTTGTTACTTCAATTTTTTTAAAATAAGTGATTTAACATCTTTAATAATTTTATTGTAATTAAATTGTACAATATTAATAATTTAATATTTGGAAGCCAATGTTTTTTAGATAATGTTAGATAGTTGATGAGGATCATCATCGAGTCAACAATGGAGGCTGGTACTGCTGACAGGACAAGTCTGGCTGAGAAGAAGAAAAGATGGGCCCTCAAGGGCCATGCTCAAGTCAATATGCTCTCGTACTCCATGTCTGGGATCATGTGGGCCTCGAGACATGATCTCCTAGTTATCCCTAAATATCGGGGATAACAGTTTTGTTTACTTCAATTTTTTTAAAATAAGTGATTTAACATACTTTAATAATTTTGTGTAATTAAATTGTACAATATTAATAATTTAATATTTGGAAATAATGTTTTTAGATAATGTTAGATAGTTGATAGGGATCATCATCCGTCAACAATCACAATCTTGAGCGTGAGAGCTCGACAGTTCGTTTTTCATTGTCAATTTGTATATCATAGAACTCCGTGTGCTGTTTGTAGGACACAGAACAATAGAAAGACAATTTTGAGCCCGCCAAAGTGGGAAATAAGGAAGCCGTACATACTTTATAAAATCCCATATACATACTTCATAAAGGTACATATTTAATTTAAAATTTAGTAATATCTAAAGTCTTTAGATTTCTTGACTTTTATTTTAATATTTTTAAATATAATCATAAACCTAATTATAATTTCATCTTAATTTATGTTTTATATATGATTCAATAATGCACTTAAAAATTAATATCTATATTTTATAAAAATTAATCATAAACCTAATTATAATTTCATCTTAATTTATGTTTTATATATGATTCAATAATGCGCTTAAAAATTAATATCTATATTTTGTAAAAAATACATGTTTAACGTGAATGATTATTTATTTTAATATTTTAAAATATATAATTTAAAAAAGCTTTGTTTTGTTTACTTCAATTTTCTTAAAATAAGAGATTTAATATCCTTTAATAATTTTGTGTAATTAAATTGTACAATATTAATAATTTAATATTTGAAAATAATGTTTGATAGTTGATAGAGATCACCTGACAACAATCACAATTGAGTCTGACAGTCTCTCTGTATTGCGGAACTCAGAGTGCTTGGAGAACACAGAACAATAGAAGCGCAAGTCCCGCGATCCAAAGACTTTTTGACTTTTATTTTAATATTTTTAAATATAATTATAAATCTAATTATAATTTCATCTTATTTTTTTTTTTATGTAATTAAATTGTACAATGTTAATATTTAATATTTGAAAATAATGTTTTTAGATAATGTTAGATAGTTGATAATAAATATTTTATTTATTATTTGTAATAAATATTCATTTTTAAAATATATTTAATTAGTAAAAAGAGTAATGGCATATAATGGATCAAGAGAAACTACAATGTTGAAAAGTAAATAAAAAGAAAGCACTAATAAAATTTGGTTATTGCCACACACAAGTTTAAACTATTTAGTTTAAATGGTATTAAATTGATATATGTGAGCATATTTTGCAGTTGTCCATGATAATCTTATTCTGCAACTAGAATAATATTTAACTTTTAATTTACTCTTAATTAACTCAACAAATTAACTATTAAATAAATGATAAATACATAAAATAAAAAAACAAAATAAAATATACAATAAAATCAATCACTTACTTTTTAGGCAGTGATTAGGCTGCCATGCATCACTTGTTTTGAGAAACAATTATGTGATGGATACTCATTGTACGTAGGGACTTATCTCTCAAAGTAAAAGGTGTTTAACTACAATTGACTTTTGTTCTATTACACGCAATTTATATCATTTTTTTTCATAAGTCATACATGTTTTCTGAATTTTGAATGTGTATTTGAAGAAAAGTTGAAACACTTCTCAAAATACTTCGCCGGTTTTCAATCCGGACATGGAATTCGGTGGTCAGAAATGGTGTGTTTGACACGTATTTCGTTTCTGACAGGGTTCACTAGAAAAGAAAGTTCTTACATCGGTCTTTTAACCCCACCGATCTTTTAATTACTGAGATATGTGAATTCTAATTGTCTTTTTTCATCAATCCAATAGACTAGGATTTATTTTAAATGGAATTGTGATGGTATTTATTTATTTTTTTGTTTTTGACTACTATAAGTTTTATGTCAAAGTTATATATATATCCTCAAATCTTATTTTATGGGTTATGAAGTATCTTGAGTTGTCTAACTGTTTTATGTTTTTATTTTCCTTGTCGGAATTTAAAGATATAAATCTATTCAAAATCATAATTTTCTGTTGTTTAAATTACATTTCTGAATGCAGAAATGGATTTAGCCTGTTAAAAGTCCATGGAGCACTCGGATTATACAGAGCTAACCACTAAAATCTGTAGATTCAACTATTTTTCACCAGATTTCAACTAAATATCCTTAAAAAATATGTCTGAAAAAAAAAACAAAAACTTAGAACGTTTAGACTACTACCTCTGAAAATATATACTTTTGTTAGTAAATTTATGTTCATACACAATTATTTTCAACATTAAATATGAAATATGTGTGAGAGTCAACAAGCTAGGCAAGAGAATTGATGGCTTTTGTTAAAGTTCTGAACACTTGTTTTGCGAATCTTTCCAAGATTTGCCAAACCAATATTCATCTTCTAGGCATGTTTAATGTAAACATTTGATATCCTACCGACCCACACTTGTTTTGCGAATCTTTGCAAGATTTGCTAGACCAATCTTCATCTTCTAGGTATATGTTGCTGTAAACATTTGATATATAAGATATATACCCACCCTTTTAACAAATTTAACAATACAATATAACAAAATCCTTACACATAACAGATTTCAGGAGTCTGCGTAACCTGGTTATTTATCGGGTTTGTAAGGACGACAGCTTTATTTTTTAGTGTATAGTTTCTACTTTTTCCCCACGTGGATGTGAGTTCTATGCAATCCGTGTAGAGTGGTATGAGAGTATATTAAATTATTGGATTGGGAATATTCAAAGTTTTGTAAGGAAATTGAGGGATTGATCTAAATTTTGTTAGAAAAGGAAAAGACTACCTAAATTGTTTGATAATCCTGAGTGCAATTTTATCTTTTCTATTTGTGAGAGAAGGAAGATACGTAGGATTGTTTTGGGACATACTTTATTTTTAACTTTGGTTTTTCATACATTATTTGTTTTTTTATGGAATGGACTTTACAATTTATGAATTTTTTCTTTTAATAAATTAGGTTTTCAACCAAAGTAATATGATTGGATCTTGTAATTGTAGTTGTGGAATTTAAGTTAAAAATAAAACTTTGTTTTAAGTTATAAAAATAATTATAATAATAAATAAGGGTTTCAACAAAAGGTAATAAGTGTGGAAGTTAAAGAGTTAATGAATAATTATTGACATGATATATATTTAAGTGATTGACATTTTCATTCAATTATCTTTACAAGGCCTTAAAAAAATTGGATGAAGGTAGTATGATAGGATAATGAGTTAATGAACAAATGTTGACATGATACATATTTAAGTGGTTGATATTTTCATTCAATTATCTTTATAAGGTCTTAAATGAATTGGACGATGCTTGCCCAATGTCATGACTATTGAAGCCATGGGAAAACCATCTAAATTTTTGATATGATCTTCATTGATAGGAAAAACTATAGAACCAACCTGAGCTACATTGGTAGGAAGAGATATTGGCTAATGATGAAGCAAAATCTACTTCATAGAAAAGAAACAAACATATACATCTTCGTTGCATTAATGGAAACTATGTAATCCTTTGAGAAATAGTTTTAGATGATATTTGCTGCGAATTTGTGGAAGAAAGCATTAAAAGAGAGAGTTTTAAATAACACATTGTTTTTGATGTGTGTGATGAAGCATTAAATGAGGTATTTTCTATATGGAAACATTTGAAATATTAATATCCTTAATTGACGAACACAAATTTTCTAACGATGATAACTTATTGTAGCCTTTGTAAGAACAATATAAGAATCGATATACAATCTAAATAAACACTGACTATCAAGAAGCAAATGTTGTCAATTAACCAAGTGAGTTAAATTATCGGGATAATGATGTAATCATTTTAAAGAATTTACAAAGATATGAGGTGGATGATTGAAAAGGATATAAAAGGGATTTGTGATGATTGTTGAAATTGTGAAAATTCCACTAGGGGAAAGAGAAATTTTGAAATTGTAATAAATCCTAGGGTAAATTTATGTGATTGAAAAAGATATGAAAGGGATTCGTGATCATTGTTAAAAATGTGAAAATTCCACGAGGGGAAAGGGAAATTTTAAAATTGTAAAAAAGCTGAGGGTAAATCTATGTAGCAATAATGAAAAAGTGTTTCTCTCAAGTGGAAAGCTATCTTAATGAATCTTAACGATATTGATGAGTGGATTGACCAACATGAATGGCAACTAAGTTTGGTGGGTAAGGGTCATATAGTGATGACCTATATAATTTAAAGTATCCAGTTAGGAAGATATAAACTAGAACACTTGTAATTAGCAAAGAATGACAAGTTATAGACTAGAAAAAGATTTAAAAGTTTAAATATTCAAGGATAACAACTGTATGCTTTTGGCAAATGAAATGGACTAGGTGATAGGTTGATTCTTAGAGACTAACGAGTAGACACCGGACATGAATGTTAATGTTTAAGTCACTATAATAGTTCTTTTCATTTCAATAGATAATAATAGTATAAGATAGAATCACTGAGAAATACACAATCACAAGAGACACATCATTTATCCTGGGAAACCCTCACGGGGAAGAAAAACCTAGCAAAACTTCCTTATTAAAGATAACCAATACAATGCCAAGAGATAACTCAAACAAATACAGAAAGTCCTCTCCCAAATATGTGCCTCTCTCTCTCTCTCTCTTCTCCAACTGCAGTTCTGAAACTTGTCTCTCAATGAACAAGTGAGTGTGTGTCTAAGCAAGGCACTAGCCTCCTTATTTATACAAATCTAGCACGTGTGGAAGTGTCCTTTCACTGGCAGGGACGACTTCTTCTTATAGGTGGTTATAACCACCTTTATTATATTCTGGGGCCGACTTTTCTTTTTGCCTATTACAATTACATTATGACCAATCCACAAAAGGGGATATGGTCCTTTGCAGTAGCCGACATGATCAATCCACAATGGGGATTGATCTAATGAATAATATATCAAATAATAATCAGAATACACTTTGCAGTGACATTATTTCAACACTCCCCCTTAACAAGAAGGGTATTCTTCAACAACATCATGTGAGAGAGGCCTTTATCATCAACAACATCAGGGGGACATCATAAATAACATCTTGGAACACTGACTGGTGTATCTATAAATCATCAAAAGTTTTCTTCATCGGTAACATCGTCATTCTCAAAGGAATGCAATCATCATCTGCATCAATGTGGATTAGTATAAAACTAATACATCATCATCACAACATGAGGCTAGCTCATCATCATAATACTAGACTGGCTTTATGTCACACCTGTAAGGCTAGAAGCACAATGCTCGTCTTGTTTTACGTCACAACTATCAAGCCGGAAGCAAGATACTAGACTGGCTTTACGTCACAACTATTAAGCTGGAAGCTCAGTACTAGTCTCATCTCATCATCTTTCTTTACGTCACAATGCTCAAGCTGGAAGCAAGATACTAGATTGGCTTTACGTCACAACTATCAAGCTGGAAGCTCAGTACTAGTCTCATCTCATCGTCTTGCTTTACGTCACAACACTTAAGCTAGAAGCAAGTTACTAGACTGGCTTTACGTCACCGCTATCAAGCTGGAAGCTCAGTACTAGTCTCATCTCATCATCTTTCTTTACGTCACAACACTCAAGCTGGAAGCAAGATACTAGACTGGCTTTACGTCACAACTATCAAGTTGGAAGCACAATTCTAGTCACATCACATCGTCTTGCTTTATGTCACATCACTCAAGTTGGAAGCAAGATACTAGACTGGCTTTATGTCACAGCTGTCAAGCCGGAAGCACAGTTCTAGTCACATCACATCGTCTTGCTTTACGTCACAACACTCAAGCTGGAAGCAAGATATGTCTCATCACAACAACTACTCCCCCTTTCGAGGAAAGTCCTTTCGGACTATACCAAGCTTATCTCGAAAGTGCTCAAACTTTACACGAGATAGAGGCTTAGTCAACACATCAACAACCTGTTCATCCATGCTAACGTACTGGAGCTTTATGGCTCCTTTCTGCACCATGTCACGGATGTAATGATAACGAATCTCTATGTGCTTCGACCTGTCATGGAATACATGATTCTATGTCATCTTTATGCAACACTGGTTGTCACATAGGATCGTGGTTGCTTCCATCTCTAGGTCAAATAGACCGATCAACAACTTTCGAAGCCATATAGCTTCGCAATTGGAAGAACACGCAACAATGTATTTTGCTTCCGTTGTGCTGAGAGCAATGTTGGATTGCTTCCTACTCTTCCACGAGATCATGGTTGATCCCAAACTAAAACAACATCCTGAAGTGTTTTTCCTGTCAGAAACACTTCCTACCCAATTTGAATCAGTGTACCCACTCAATGTGAAATCATGATCTCCGTCATAACTGAGACCATAATCTAATGTACCCTTAAGGTACCTCATCACATGTTTTGCAACCACTAGGTGAACATGTTTGGGTTCTACCAGAAACTGACTCAAGGTGTTCACAGCAAAACAAATATCTGGTCTGGTGTTCGTCAAGTACATCAATGATCCAATGATCTATCTATATAGCGTGGCATCAATCCATTCTGACAAAGCGTCGACCAACATCTTCAGCTTCACTTCCATGGGTGTATTCATGGACTTGCACTCTAACATGTCAAATCTCTTCAAGATTTCTACT
>SNQJ01S0020042.1:175880-186750 GCA_010110895.2 Picea sitchensis
TATCTGACCTGAGTATCTTGATATTTCTTTCAGAAAGATTCTCTATCAAGGCTTTGAATTCCTTGAACTTGCTGAACACTTCATCTTTAGATTTCAAAAAATACACCCAGGTTTTACAAGAATAATCATCAATAAATGATACATAGTATACATACCCACTAATGGAGGACGATGGCATTGGGCCACACACATCTATATGAATGAGTTATAGGACTCCTTCTACTTTTTTGTCTCTCTTCGGAAAAGGGTTCTTGATGTTCTTCCCTTGTGCACATCCATTGCATATGCCTTCATGGTCAACCTTGAGTTCTGGTAAACCTATGACAGCTTTGCATATGTATGATAACGCCTTGTAGTTGATGTGAGCTAATCTTCTATGCCAAAGTTCACATGAGTTTTCAATGGCATGGGTCATGACAGCTTCTGAATGACCCCTTATCTTATACAAGCCATTTTCTTCATTTCCAATGATGATTGCTTCATTTATGGTTCCTCCTTTAGCCCACATAAGAACTTCTCCATTTATAAAGGCAACTCTGAAGCCTTTCTTTTCTAAAGCTAAAATGGAGAGTAGGTTCTTTGTCAAACCTGGTACATATAGTACGTCCTTCATCTTCATTGACTTTCCTGGATTGAGTTTGTAGTTTGATTCACCCACTCCCTTGATGGGATATTGGTAATCATCTCCAAGTGTCACTTTATGAGAAAACTTCTTTTTTGAAATACAAGAGAGAATGTCTCTTTGACCTGTCATGTGCTTTGATGCACCACTATCAATGAGCCAAGTGTCCTCTCCAGGTGTTAGCAATCCTGAGAGGGCCGAAATTAAGACATGGTCTTTGATCTGCTCTCTTATCATGTTTGTAGGTGGCTCTTCATCTTCGACTGCATGGGCATGGTGCCTCTTATGTTTCCTCTTGTATTCTTCTCGTCTGGCTGAACAAAATTTCGCAATGTGTCCCATCTTGTCACAATGGTAGCATTGTACAAATGAGTAATCTCTTTCCTTTCGTTGTCCTTTCTTTTGAAATCTCCTTGGATGAGATTCTTTACGATTGAATTTGTTTGGGGCTTGAGACTCTTTATAAGTCTCTTTCTGGAAGTAGGACTTCTTCCTTCCTCCTTTGGTGTGAGCAGCTAGGGCTTGATCATCATCTCTTGCTAGTAATGCTTCATGGTTAGCTACTCTTGTCTCTTCTTGAATGCATTCTTTCCATAGACCATCAAACTTTAGTTTCTTCGTTCTGGCACAAATCGTTTGAATGAATGCATCCCAAGGTCTTGTGAGGCCATTTAGGGCCGTCATTATAAGTTCGTCTTCGTCTATAGTATCTCCGATTGCTTCTAGTTGTTCTTTGAATTGGGATATTCTGGAGAAATATTCTTGGATTGATTCTCCCTTCTGCATTCTTGTATTCTTGAGATGAGTTCTAAGATTCATCTTCCGGTTTATATTATTTCCTTCATATAGTTTGTTTAGGGCATCAAACATTTCTTTCAGAGACTTCTTAGATGACACATAGGGAATCAGGTGATCTTTGATTGAATCTGCAATGATTCTTTTGGCCCTGATTGTGTCCTTTTGGTGCTTTTCTTTTCCTGCAGCATCATCGGGCTCCGACACTTCTTCTTTGACTAATCTTGCTAATTCATTCTCTTCAAGAATGAGGCCAATCCTATACTTTTAGGCACAAAAGTTTTCCACACCTTCTAGCTTGTCAACAAGCTTAATGCTTGCAGACATCTTTTACTTAAAGCTGGGAAAATGTCCAAAAATGAAAGTGTTCAAAATCAAATTCTGAACTTACCAGGAGGTGCACTTGGCTGAGGCGAGTAGCCTGGTGTGCTTGGATCGGAGAAAATTCGACTTTTACCCTTCCAAACTTGATCTGCGGATTTCTGGACTGGTGCTTTTGGTTTGCTGGTACCTCTGGTACTCTAATACTTCTGGTACTCTGGTTTTTTGGTACTTCTGGTACTTTGTGAAACTAGGGTTTCACTTTCCGGGAGATCTAGCCACTGAAAAGGTGCACTGAAGTTGCCAAAATGATCCTTGAGGGAGGTCACACTTTTCTAGATGGTTTAAGCACTGAAATTCCTTACCAACAAAAATCTCTAATTTGCATGTACGACAACAATGACGTTTTTCACTTTCCTCTTGTGAAAGATGCTCTCTTCAGCTTGGCTATGAAACCATGTTAATGTTTAAGCCATTATTATAGTTTTTTGCATTTCAATAAATAACAATAGCATAAGATAGAATCACTGAGAAATACACAATCACAAGAGACACATCATTTATCTTGAGAAACCCTCATGGGGAAGAAAAACCCAACAAAACTTCCTTATTATAGATAGCCAATACAATGCCAAGAGATAACTCAAACAAATACAGAAAGTCCTCTCCCAAAGATGTGCCTCTCTCTCTCTCTCTTCTCCAACTGCAGTTCCGAAAATTGTCTCTCAATGAACAAGTGAGTGTGTGTCTAAGTGAGGTGCTAGCCTCCTTATTTATACAAATATGGCACGTGTGGAAGTGTCCTTTCACTGACAGGCCGACTTATTTTTCTAGGTGGTTATAACCACATTTATTATATTCTGGGGCCTCTTTGATATATTCTGGGGCCGACATCTCTTTCTGCCTATTACAATTACATTATGACCAATCCGCAAAAGGGGATTTGGTCCTTTATAGTAGCCAACATGATCAATCCACAATGGGGATTGATCCAATGAATAATATATCAAATAATAATCAGAATACACTTTGCAATTACATTATTTCAACAATGAAGAGTAAGAATCGTGTATTTCGATGACTGGTTATGTATTGGATTATATGAGCGCTAATTCTTCTAAGTATGAACAATTATAATTATTGGGTAATGGATTAGATGAGCACTAAATCATTAGGTATTAACTATTCCTTCATACATGTGGATTAAGCATGACATAAAAATTGAATAATGATGACCTAGTCTTTACATGTTATTGAGTATAATGGCCCTTGATTAAATACGTCAATGAGGTAAAGTGACATAAGAACCATGGGTGATCAAAATATATACAAATTGAGTATTTAATATCGATGATTTAAGGTATGTTAGTACGACTAGTAATATCTTCGTGATTGAAATCTACAACATTTATCTATAAGGGAAAATAATACATGACTAGAGAATGTGACTCTAGAGGATGGAGTTTATGTGAAAATCAACAATACATTCAAACATAAAAAAATATATGAAAACTTTAGCATATGAATAGGGTGGCGATTCCTACCTAATAGATTGTCCATTGTCTTGTGGAAAGATGAGGAATTTATTTTTGGAAGCAATTGATATCTTAATGAAAACATGCACTTGTAGTACTAATGATCATTTGTATAGTTAGACTAGGTTGATAAACTTAACCAAGTAAATTCGTGTGCTAGATGGATGTTTTGACGATAATTCTTGCATTATATGTGATAGTTTGTATTTCTTGGATATATAATCATGCAAGCTAGTGGTTTGACTTTGTTGATAAATCATGATAAAAATGTCCATTATATTTTATTGCTTTGTATTTGTTATGCGTTAAGATAATTATTATGTTCATGATGTTATGTTATCATAAAAGACCTATGGTATTTACATATGATGTTATGTGGTTCCATTGATTATGTTGATGTAATGATTATCTTTAATAAAGATATATCAAAGTTATAATATTATGATAGTATTTCATGGAGTGATGGCACTGATGATGTATTATTATGATGACATGCGAGAGTTAGCATGTGGATTCTTTATTTGAGATGTTGATATTATGAGTACAACTAATGCATTGGTTGTATGTTATGAGGTGGTAATTGTCTCTAGGTTGTCAAGTGGTGATTGTTAAAGATTTCATGAGTTTGTCTATATAGTTATAATTGCTTATCTCTGGTCTGTTGACTGTATTTATCCTTGCATGTTTAGATCGTTAACTGTATTTATCCTTGCATGTTTAGATCTTTGATGATTAGATGCATTTTAAATCATTAATATTTTAGATTTTTAGTCGCATGGAAATTTAATGGGTTTTTGATATTTCATTTTAACAAAACATTATAGGAAAATATATTGTTGTATTTTAATAATTTTCGCTGCTATGTATGATATGTAAAGAGTAATTCACGATTCTTTGAAAGGAAAAACATCAGATCTAGTGCTGAAGGGAAACGAATGTATTACAGAGTGGTATCAGAATTTTGGGTTCAGCTATGTGGCCTCAAGAATGGGTAGATCTGTGCAGAAAAACACGTTTCAGAAAAATCTTCAAAGAACACAGAGATTGCTACATTTCGAAATTGCATGTTTCAAAGTTGTTGATGTGTGAAGATACAGAGTGGTATCAATGTCCCTAAGGTTGGAATAGACATTGGTTTTGTGCAAAAAAGCCACTGGAGGCATCAAATCCGACCAAGAATGGACCATAAAAGTTCTGGGACACAATAGTCAAATTCTGCAAATTTCACTAAATTATTGGCCCACATCCATGAATAAAAACAGAACAACCAAGACGCTATCAAAAAATTCGCTGAGTATCATTATTAGAGAGCATTTTCAAGATCTAAATATTATAATCCACCATTCCATTTTAGAGTAGGCAGAATGATCCACACCTGAAATGAGTATATCGTCATTCTGAGCAGTGGAAAAAATAGTGTTTCAAACATAACTAAAAAAAGGCGTGGAAGACTAATCAATCATACAAAAAAATCCAATCTATCATTCTGTGCTTGTCAGGAAAAGGAATGGTTTTTTAATGAAAATATGACTAAGTACTATTTCATTTCTCGGGTTGAGCAGAATGGATGAACAATAAAAAATTGGTGAAGTGCCATTTCACCCGAGTGGACAAAAAGTGGCCAACTTTTAGAGAAATGGCTAACTGGAAAAGTAAAACGATCATAAGTGGAATGATTGATGTTAGCAAGAGCGGAATAATCTAGGGTCTGAAAAGTATTCCAAGTCCCATCTTGGTCCCATCCTGCTAACTTGAAAACAAAAATGAATGACATTAGTAAAAACAGAATGACTTGAGAAAGGAGGAGGAATAGATGACACCAACAAGAGCAAAATAATCTCTAGCATGAACTGTATTCTAAGACCCATTTTAATAAGTGGTTGAGTGTCTTGAGCTTTGTATAGAAGGTCACGAGGTCGATCCCCTGCGCTGGCTGCTTCTGTTGCATGCCTCATTCCTAGGTCAATGGTCATAATCAACCCCCGTGGATTTACCATGGTAATCATCTGCAAAATGCAGAAAAGTGCCCAAAGATTTCCCTATAAGGTTTTTTTTGATAAAAAAAACAAAACAAAAGTGAATGACTTAAAAACGCAGAATTCATCAAGAAGGAAAGTGAAATGAACGACAACAACTAAAGCAGAATTCTTAAAAGTGAATGACTTAAAAACACAGAATTCATCAAGAAGGAAAGTGAAATGAACGACAACAACTAAAGCAGAATTCTTTAACTAGGAAAGCAGAATGACTCAAGTGAGAAGCTAAATCAATTAAAAGTTTTCCTTACGACCATGAGAAGTGGAATAACCAAGTGGGAAGCAGAATCAAGTAAAAGTGAAAAACCCAAGTGTTATTACGTCGACTTGGCCATTCCACCTGAGCATGTATAAGCAGAATAATCGAGTCCTCCAATAGGGAATTGCCAACTCAGAACCATGGATGATCAAGTTAATTGAAAAAAATATACAGTAGGTTGTCGCATGTCATTCCATTCACAATATAGAAAAATTGTCATCAAGGAATAACATGAAGCTTTCTTCAGTAAATAGGGAAAACTCTCCCATTCAGGACTGAAGTGAACAGAAGATCAATGAGTTGCCAATCATGGACAACTCGAAAGTACACCAACTTAGCTAATTGGGGGACTTTCCCTTGCGAACTAGAGTTGGATTGAACGACTTCCAAGAAATTTTTTGTAGCCAATAGGTTGATTTCATTAGCTGATTTGTTTGTTGAAGTGAGTTCTAGGTTTGCAGGATGACCACTCTCAACCTTATAGATTGATACCATCTAGATTGTCCTTCCAACTTTGCATCTTGGAAGTGCCCACTGTAAATGTTGTTGGAGGAGATGTAACTTTGGGAGATTGTATAAAGGACAATTGTTGCTCTGACTAATGCTATTTTGTTGGCCGTCAATAAGAAGAGTGTTACCAAAGTAAAGAGAATCTGCATGGATTCAGTAAAGGACGATTTAGTCACTCATAGCATAGGCAAGTTAGTTGATGAGATGCATGCAACATTGATCACTCTATATCAAAGTTGGAATGTGTCCTAGAAATTGCTTTGGAAAATGAACTCACTCGTACACAGGAGAGACACAAAGACAATATTTAGTTACTTGATGAATATTATCCATCACCCCTGTTGATGTATTTAGCATCGGATAGGTAATTCCACATTGGCTTGGTGTCTAGCATGTGGAAGTCATCACTAATACCTCTCGGGACTTGGGGAATTTACTTTAATTGAGTAACAATT
The DNA here is from genome assembly GCA_010110895.2 of Picea sitchensis. Lineage (NCBI taxonomy): Eukaryota > Viridiplantae > Streptophyta > Pinopsida > Pinales > Pinaceae > Picea > Picea sitchensis. The sequence continues at coordinate 182,414 of SNQJ01S0020042.1, forward strand.
AAATTCAATGACTTTTTAGAATTAATGGAGTTTAATTAATTTAAATGTTTAATTTTTTGGCATTAGTAAGTTAAGTGAGCTAATTAAATCCTAGCTATTTAGATCTAAAGTGAAGGTGAGATCTAATCTCAGCCTTTGATCACTTTTGAGATCTAGGGTTTTGGATTTAGGGTTAACTCAACATAATAAAAGGAAGCCTAAGTGAGAGGATGAGACACACACAAATTCAGTGAGTGATATCTCATTCATTGGGTGGAGAAGGACTTCCATCCAAGTATGCAAGGGCAGGGGCACGGTTTGAGGAAAGGAGCAAAGGGGCGGCAAAGGAAGTAGCAACCAACAAGATTTAAGGATTGATCTTGAGGTGTGTTAGGCTAGGCTACTTCTTGTTTTGTATATTCCTCAAATGGGCCATTATCCTAGGACGACAACCTAGGATTTAATTTAATAAAATCAACTCAGAACTGGTTTTCCCTTGGGAGTTTTTCCAAGGGTGATTTAAGTAGAAATATTTTGTGTGCAATGTGTTTGGTTTTTGTCTTATTATGCTTCCGCTGCAATGTTTGGTTAAATAACTCAATCGTGCTTTTATTCAGTAATTTACTTAATGAGTTAATTTACAACAAGGGTTTACTTCAAATAAATTGTCGGGTGTTGGGTTTAAGAAACTAAAATGGTATCAGAGCCAGGACTTTGAAGAGGAGAAACCAGATTGCACGAAAACGTGATTTGTAGTGCAGAAAATTATTTTTAAATTCTTGCAGGTCTGTAAGGAGGTAAAACGCTAAACCCAGAAACAAAAAAATAATAAAAAAAAGGTGTAAGAGGTTGTCATACGGTCGAGAAGAACCGTTGTACGTTTGCTGAGGTGAAGATCGGGCGTGTGTTGTGGGCTGCAGAACAAGCCACCGAAGTGAATCGACCACTAAGAGAGTCAGCAAGGTCGGACTACGTGGGTTGAGCGGTAGGAGGAGGTGGTGGAATTGACAACTAGAGTGGTCGAGAGAACAAGGAGCTTCAGGCAAACAAGCTACAACAACAAAGTCGACAAAAGACTAGCTCGTGAATTGTGAGAGGAGGACAAGACGCAGGGGAACCATGGTGCAGGGCATGTCAATTTTCACATGCAACTCTATGTGACTAATTTCAGATCTGAAAATTGCTTCCTAGTGATCTAATAGTAAACCCTAGCTGTTATCACTGAACAATTTTACACTAAAATTATTGACTGAAAAATATAACGACAGAAACAAGATCAGAGATGAATCATCAACACATATAAGACACTAAATTTTTGTTCTGTAACTCTTGTCAAATTTAGAAATTTAGAGGGAAAAACTAGCCCTCTCAACAACTTACAAAAATCACCAAATCTCAGGACAAAACCATTCCTCTCTACAACCACAAAATCAACAAACTTACAAATCTCAACTTACAAATCTACTATAGACACTTGTACGACCTGTTGACATCACTCGTATTGTTGTTAAATTTAGCCTATACGGACTTGCTCCTACCCAGAAGACTTGTACGAATGTGCACAATTGTCCTTACTGGAACCCACGTACATACACGACTGTTCCCACCGTAACCCATGTACATACACGATTGTTCTCACAACCACCTGTGTACATGTACTGAAACTTCGTACGAACGCTTTCGTACGATCCACACCAATCCTCTCTACAACCACAAAATCAACAAACTTCTCGAGACAAATCCCAACTTACAAATCTGTTGCAGACCACCTATACAACCTGCTGACGTCACCCATACTGTTGTTGACTTCAGCCTGTACGAACCTGCTCCTACCTAGAAGACTTGTACGGATGTATGCAATTGCGTTTACTGGAAACCCGCGTACATACACAACTATTCCCACGACAACCCATGTACATACACAATTGTTCCCACAACAACTCGTGTACGTACTAAAACTTCGTATGGACGCTTCTATATGATCCGCACCACACATGCAACTTCTTCCTTTCTGCGGTTGCCTCTCTCCTCCACACGTGTAGTGTGCTTTCCCTATCTAGACCAAAAAATAGAGAGTCCTTTAGTCCTAGGCCAAATTTGTCATAGTTGCAGAAATTCCCTTGCTGAAATCATCAAGTTCCTTGACACAAGCGTAGACTCACTTATGCCAACTCCATCATAACACAATGTCACAATGAGATTTGTCACAATCTCTCCTCTCATTATATAGGAGTCTTATGAGTGAGTTTAGGAACCCCAACACAAGCCCACGAAGATTTCCACATGCTAGACACCTTGGCCTCTTGTGGGAATACCTCCTAAAGCTACAAAAGCTCAACGCTCCCTCTTAGTGAGGGAGGTATTCTATCCTCCAACATCTGGATGTACATTGGAAGTGACTATGTCTCCTATATTCCATCTGCTACCACAGATGTACTCCAATCCTCTTGATTGGTTGCCCCCTGTCACCGAAGAAAACCCTGCTTTGCAGTCCTCCTGACTGGTTGCATTCTCGATCACTGAAGCAAATTTTGTTGTCCAGTCCTCCTGACTGGCTAGTCCCTCAGTCATTGAGGCAAATCCTGTTGTGACAAATGGGTCCTCCATGGAGAATACACTGCTCTTAGAAGCCTCCTGCTTTAGAGCCTCTTGTTTGGCCCAATGTTTCCATAGCGCGAAGCGAAGCAGGAGCGTTTTGAGTAAGAGAAGCGTTGGAAACGTCATTTTCAAAAAATCCTTGGAAGCGAAGTGTCCCAAAAGAGTCTATTATATATATATATATATTGTGTTTATATTAAAAAAAAACATGCAGAAAGACAAATTAGTTGCAGAATGTATGAAAACATGCATATTTGTACATTGTAACATTAAAATGGCATCCATAGTAGTAAGTAATAGTACATCAATGATTAATCATTCGAGCATCAACCATCTAGAATCTAGCAATTACAAACTTACAAACCAACGTACAATTTTTTAAGCCATATAATAGAAAGTAGAGCATTAAGTTATGGAATGAAATAGTCATCTAGCAATTGTCAACAATAACATGAGTCGTGACCAAATAGTTATGATTAAAAAATAGGCCATCTGCATTGAATTATGAAGATCTCAAGGTCCAAAACTAGACTCTAGAGTCTAGTTGCTAAATGCTATGAATCTATCATCTATAGATTGACATGTAAAATAATGAAAAGAGAGAAACATCAAACAACTATCCCATCCTCCTTCCACCAACACAATTTCCGCGTGTGCCTCCATGTGGTGGTAGTGGAGGAGCCTAAGAAGGACGAAACTATGTAGTAGATGAAGATGAAGCCCCTGCTGCTGGAGTCCTGAACAAGGGGACCAAGGACTGGGTAGTAGCTGGGGGTGGAATCTCAGCATGATCATCATCATCAAAAAGAGCATTCTCCAATTTCTCTAAAAGCATTACCCGATCCTCCAAATTATCCTCCTCAGGATGGTTGTCCCAAAGCTTCAAGTTTGTATCCTCCTTTGCCTCATCACAGTAATGGGACAACAACTGCAAGTTGTAATGAACATAAACCAAGCTCTCTGCCCGACATGCATTCAACCTGTTTCTTTTGACATTGTGGATGAAACTGTAGGTGCTCCAACACCTCTCTGCAGAAGAAGTGTTCACCACCTGTGAAAGCACCCGTGTTGCCAAACGTTGGAGCTGTGGAGTGCCACCGCCACAAACGTCCCACCACGCAAGAGCACTAAAATTCCCTTGGTCTCTTAATGCATGGTTGGTCCCAAAGGCACCTTGGCCAAGCATGCACTGACTCAATTGTTGTCGTATCTTGTCACAGTCCTCCTCATCCGGGACCAATTTGTTTAATGCTTTCATATAACCTGGGACAATTATAATTTATTATAAATAGAAATGAATTATGAATATAAACCATAAGTAGAAAATTGAAATGAACATAAACCATAAGTAGAAATTATTATAAAGAAATTGTTTGAAAAAATTTCTACCAGCTTGAACCTCTGGATCTTGGTGTGGTTTTTTCTTGGTCCCACCACCAAGTGTTAGTGTTGAAAGCCATGATACATGATAGTATTTCGGTGTTAGCACGTATGCTAAGGCATGTAGTGGAATATTTAACATTTCCCACTGTTTTTCCACTTCTACACGAATAAGGTTATACATGCCGACATCTTTAGGCTCAACAATGTCTTTAATCAGCCCTAGCATGCTATCCATTTTCTCATACACCTCCCCAAGGATTGGCCGATCTGAATCTGAAAACTTGATCATGTTATAAATTGGCTTGGTGAATTGCAAAACATATCGAGCCTGTGTCCAAAAATGACTGTCAAGCATTGTGTTCTTGACTGCTAATGCA
>SNQJ01S0020042.1:202829-221174 GCA_010110895.2 Picea sitchensis
TGGGTTAATTTCCTAAGTCACTTTATGTCTCCTCAAAATCACCAAAAAAATAATTTAATGTTCACTTTTGCCAAAAGTGACATTTTGCACTTTAACCAAAGTCAAAGTACAAATAGACATAAAGGACTAGGACAAAGTGCCAAATGACTTTCCCACATGTGCTAAGGAAAACACATGGGGAACACCTCCCAAGGTACACAAATCAACAATTACCTTCTTCATTTTTTCAAAGGTGGACTGTGCTTCTGGGTTCCATGTGAAGGCTCATTTCTTTGTCAAATCGGTCAAAGGTGCAAAAAGTTGAGAAAATCCTTTGACGAACCTCCTGTAGTAGCAACAAATGCCCAAAAACCCTTTCAACTCGGTGAGTGTCTTTGGTGTGGGCCAGTCGATGATGGCTTGGATCTTTTTTTGATGCACCTGTACTAACTTTTCCCCGATAATGTGTCCTAGGTAAAGAACTTTAGTCATTCCGAACTCACAATTAGACTCTTTTGCATATAATGATTGCTCCTCCATGATGGCCAGGATCTGTTCCACATGCTGGAGGTTCTCCTCCCACGTCTTACTGTAAATTAGCAAGTCATAAAAAAAAACTAACAAGTATTTCCTTCGTTGCTTGTTGAACAAATGATTCATGCATGATTGGAACGTGGCTGGTGCAATAGTCAGCCCAAAAGGCATGACTATAAACTCATAATGCCCATAATGACATCGGAAGGCAGTCTTGGGAATGTCTTGCTCCCTCATTTTAATTTGGTGGTAGTCAGAGCGCAAGTCACTCTTTGTAAAGTATACTTCCCCATGGAGCTCATCCAATAGTTCGTCAATCTGTGGGATGGGGTACCTGTTTTTTATGGTCTTCTTGTTGAGGGCCCTGTAATCAATGCACATGCGCATTGTTCCGTCTTTCTTCTTCACTAGCACTACTGAAGATGCGAAGGGACTGGAGCTTGGCCTGATGTGACCCATGTCCAACAATTCCTTGATTGCCTTTTCAATATCGTCCTTATACTTCTTGGGGTGCCTATAAGGAGTGGTGATGATAGGTTTTGCACCCTCCTCCAACTCTATAATGTGCTCAAACCCTCCATCTAGTGGTGCCCCTGGTGGTATAGGCTCAAAGACCTTGCTATGCCTATCTATGATCCTCTTAATCTCTGGTGCGTAGTGTGCTTCTTCCTTTTTGTCCACTTTGACTAAAATTCTGCATTCTACCGCATAAACAATGTCTTCTCTTCGGAACATGGCCTCCATGTGCTTTGTTGTTACTACCCTTGGTGTGTTTCCCATCATACCTTTGAGAACCACCTTCTTCCCTATTTCTTCAGTGAGAGACATTTCCATGGTTTTGTAGTTTGTGGTGATTGGCCCTAATGTGCTAAGCCACTGTACCCCTAGGATGATGTTGGTGTATGGGAGATCCATCACATAAAAGTCTTGTGCCAACTCATGTCTACCCAAAGTGAGTTTCATCCCCAGAATGTACTTATCACATGGCATGGTACGTCCACCTGCTACTTCCACCCAAAACCCCTCAAATTCTACTGTCGGTATGTGCCTTCTTTGTAGCAATGTTGAATCAATGAAGTTATGTGAGGCACCTCCATCAATCAGAACCGATACATTTTGCCCCTGTAGCACCCCTCTCATCCTGAAGGTGTTAAATTTTGGTACCCCGCTGATGGATGCAATAGTTACCTTTTCATCTACTGCAAGGTCGTGATTAGCATCCTCTTCCTCCAACTGTTCTGGGGTTTCGGCCTCCATGTTCTGTATATGACCCAAATCCTCATCCTCATCATCTGATATCATGTCAATATAGTGGGCCTTGCCCTTACCCATGCACTTGTGTGTTAGATCATGGTTCCTTGCAGGTGAAGCATAATTGCTTCTTGCTTAGCTCCCTCCTAGTGGGCTCGTCCATCCTGCCCCTACCTCATTCAAACCCTCTTGGGTCACGTCCTCCTGGGTTATTAGGAGGTCTTTGATCTCTGCCCCCTTGATTGAGGGGTCTAGGGGTGAACCTAGTCTTGGCTGTTGAACCCAAGTCCATGGTCTTCCAAATGGAATCCTATAAGTTGGTAGGCTTGAATGCCTTGACCCACACCCTCAAGGGTTCCATCAACCCTTTCGTGAAAATAATCATAAGTCTCGCTTGAGACACATCCTGCATCATTACTGCCAACCTCTAGAATTCCTCTATATAAGCTTCTGATGATCCTGTCTGTTTGAGCTGTGTGAGATCCCTAAAAGGTAGCTCTGAATCCCCCTGATCAAATCTGTCAATAAGCCTCTGTGTGAAATCTATGTAAGATGTAATCTCGTTGTGACCCAATGTAGTCAACCCGTGATACCACCAGTCATGAGCCTTGCCATCTAAGTACATGGTAGAGAATCTTATGGCATCAATTTCTCTCATGGGGTTGAGCTGTAAGTAAGTATCCAACTTCTGTACCCATGTTTGTGCTGTCACTTTGGCCGAACCATCAAAGTAAGGGATCTCTATTTTGCTTTCCCTATGCTCCAGTTCATAGTTGGGCCTCTGATACTGTCTCGATCTGCTCCGAAATTTGATCAAGCAATACTGATCCAATGTGACCTGTCTCTGAAACCCTGAACTTAGGGCATGATACTCTCTGGCATACTACTCGAAGTTATCCTTCGCCTCATCCTCATAGTTATGTTGTGGCTGAGTATCCAAGAATGCAGGTAGATAGGGACTAGGAGCGGCTCTGCTGTATGTGTTCCCTAGTGGTGCACCTCCTCCATAGATCTGACCCTCAATGTGATAGTGGGGGCTGTGCTCCTGTGACTGTCTAGTCCCTCCATGCGATCCACTTGCCTCTCTATTAGCATATACCTCTGAACCCTTCCCTCCATGGGTTATCTGCATCAGGAGTTGGGATACCCTCTCTTGGCTCTCGCTTACCTTCCTTAGAGATTCTATCATCTCTAGCTGTCCCCTATGCATTGTTTCTTGATTCTCCTATAGATGATGCACCAAGGTGCTCTGTGATAAGTTTATGGAGTGTTGTAACTCCTTAGCGAACCCTGCCAGAAAATGTGGCTCGCTGTCCTCACCTGATCCTTCCATTTCAGCCTCTACTTAACCGGTCTGTTTCCTGCGTCTGCCCATGTAAATCCCACTAAACCTCTGCATGCACTATCCCCCACAGGTTGGGAGGATCAAAAGCTCTGATACCATTGTAATGTTCCTGAGCTGAATTTTTTGCTCAGAACACTAATTGTTTTATGTTTTTATGTTGTTTATGTGTTTATAGATATATTCGACGGATGTGCATGGATTACTCAATGCATAGATCAATAGAAATGAAATAAACAATCATATAAGACATAGAATACCAATATTAATCAATACATTAGATATGACCTTTATTTAGATAGTAGAAAAGTCTCGTATATACGAGAATAACAGATCTGGGAGAAAGCCCCAATAACAGCAAGTGGGCTTTTAGCCAATACAATAAGAGTAGCAATACAATACGAATGCCTCCCAAAGGCTGTGAGAGAAGAGACTTGGACCTCCAAAGGTCACCAACAAGTAAATCGGACTAGAGATAGAAGACCCCGATGAATACACTGTCAAACCCCTGAACTGGGAGGGTTTCGACCTGCCCTAGATGCTGATAACCCCTCAATATGTCAGCCTCCTCTTTCTTGATATCCAAACCCTTCCAAACTCCCTTAGAATGTAGATCGGGCAACTAGGAACCCTTGGAAGCAATCTCAGAATGATCTGAGTTGAGCTACACCTCCAAATGGCCAAACCCGAAATAGAGTTGCGCCCCTCCTGGTTGGATAAAGTCAATATGGTACGTTTTCCCCTCCAGGCACCTCCAAATGCTACCAAACTCTACCAGATCATAGATCGGGCCACTTTTACCATGCTGCTGAAGTCTCAAACCGATCCATGAAGATTTGATCCACCAATCACTAAAAATACCTTTTTGCAGAAAGTCCTCTTCCTCCTCAATACGTGCCAAGCTCACAGAAATAAACTATAAGGATAAAACCTTCTGAAATAGACCAAGAATGATGTAGAGGTTCCTCGGAAGAGAACCCAAGTGCTAGATTTCCCCAAGGCCTCTTGCTTCCTCTAAATCGAACTGAAACCTCCAAGATGGTGCGCTCCTCTAACTGAAAACCCCCCTAGGTCACGCCTTCACCTATTGAACACCAATAGAACCAACTTGCAACACTGTAGAATGGTGTGGAAGGATTATTTCACCTCCGGAACCAAGCCTGGATCAAGGAAGGTGGGATCTTTCACCACCGATTTGATCTCTAGGGTTTTAGACTCAAAACCCTCAAAACCGATTGTGCTCAAGAGCTCAAATGAAAAATAGTAATAATCCAAGGTAAGTAAGGAGTGTGCCCTGCCCTTTCTTTTATAGCTCCATCTATTCCTTCATTGAGTTAGTTTTACCCTTAGGGTTAACCCTTAACCTAACTCATCCTTTCTATTTCTTCATTGAGTTACTCTTTTTCCACAAAGTCAACTTAACTTTAGAATGTTATGACTTTCGGTTGAATTTGTCCCCAATTCACCTGAGACTATAGTCTAGTGGGGAAAGCGAGACCAATACGTCTCTCCAATCCCTCTTTGTCAAGAGGTGGGGGGCATTACACACAAAACCTCTTGTCTTAGATCAATCATCTTTTTGAGCTAGTTATTTTTCCATTAAGCTGAAGAAGAAAGAGAGAGCATTGAGGCCTAGGGTTTCTACACCGAAGTGAGCCTCTCTCCCCTAGGGTTTCGTTGTTGAGGCCTTGCTTTAGAAACATTTCAACACTTTACCCTCTTGTCTTTGGTCTTTAATATCACTTAGTCCTTCATCTTTTGCATCCTCTCTTTTGACTCCATATACCCTAGGAACACATTGATCTAAGGCTTTATGTATTGAGTAACTTGATCATAAAACAAACTTCCAATACTTTGAACAAAACCCTAATTCTTACTAACCCTAGCCTAGACTAATTCTACTAAACCTAGAGTTGTCGTCATATCCTTATGCTATAAACACCTTTGTGTAGCTTTCGTTCTACTTTTAAAGCAATTGAATGGTTGGTTAAGGCATTGTCTATGAAGTGTTGATTTTGTTACATTGAATGCCAAGTTTCTTCAGCATTTATTGAGAAGTGATATTGTAATCATTCCTATTTGTGGACATTGATTTACTTCGTCAATATTATTGTTTATCAATTTCTTTATATCAGAAGTCCATGATTATATGAAGTACTAACCAAGCAAGAAAGCTTGCATATATAGTTTCTTTTTGCTTTGTCTCGGGCAGATACTCCTTTCTTGGTTATTACTTCTGGTTATCTTTATTGGCTATAAGTTGAACTTTATGATCAGGTGGTGACTTGTGAGGGGGGAATTTTATCATTTGGCCTTGCTAAACCTTTTGCCTTCTCAAAACCCCAGGTCACCGGGAACGTCTCCCCTAGGCCTTACCTCCCTAAATAGAAAGAACCTTCCCATTGAGGTGACAGTGGGTGGTATTGGTTCAGTTACACCAGTTTGACTTCTTTTCATCCATTTACTATCCTAACTACAAACTGTGTGATAACATTTTGGCGCCGTTGTCGGGGAACACTGAGTTCATTTTCCTCAAGACGACACTTTTCAGTAAGCCTTGCCTCTAGAGTCTTTATCTTACAAGCTCACTTGGCGACTCCACTTAGTGTGTTTTCCCTTTTCCTTTGATAATTTCAAGCAAATTATCTGCCGACTCCACTAACCTTTTTCCAGGTGCAACCTTACTCTCAACTCTGTGATATTTCCAAGCTATGGGATCATGGCGTCCTGGGAACAACTGTATCCAAGGATACCCAATCCGTTTTGATACAAAATGGTCAAACAACCTTCCAAGACTTTGGGGCCTCCCAACTCCTCACATCATAAATATTTTGGAGCATTTAAGCGAGGTATAATTGGGAGGGGAGGATGCTCTAATAAAACTATTCATACTCTCTTTGCCATCCTTCTTGCGATATTGGTTTAAGGGTTGTTGCCAAGATAGGGGTATATCATCTTTCGTACACCTCATTAGTAGGTTTGTTGACTTTACCAGACCATGTTGCCAAACGTATGAAGATGCCCTTCAGAATCTCACAATTGCCTTGGAAGACAGAGGATTCACCACTAAGATTGTAGCGGATCTCAGGAAAACGTATCATGTTCAACATCAGGAACCCTCTGATATGAAAGAAGAGATTTATGAAGAACATTGTCAACCCCTTGAAGAGGAGCAAGATTTCTCTCATGATTCAACAAAATGCAGTGAAGATATAACTAGAGAAGTGAGTGATGAGGATGAAGCACCAGTAACCGCTCCTCAGTCTAATGAAGCTCTCCAAGATCCCGTCCCTCCTGTAAATATGAAGAGAATGAGGCAAGTCATTTTCCTTTCTAGTTTTTTGATGATACCTTGTTCTATGATTCAAAGAATGAAGAAGAAATGGAACCCTTGGACAAGCTTGATCCTCTATATCTCAAGACTGAAGATGTAGAGGTAGATCTTCCACTTGATGAGCTTATACAAATACTTGAAGCTCCTGCACAGGAAGGATTAAACAAGGTGAGTTATTTCCCCCTCCAAATTTTTAATGATTCTTTATCTTATGATGCAGAGAGTAAAGAAGTGTTGGATATTTTAACCCCTTCATGTTTTGATAAAAATGAGGACTTTGTTGATAACATTGATGAATTCATACATGCCGATAAGCGTCAATGGGATGTGATTGGATTTGATGGGGATCCCATTTACGACATTGAGAATCATTTCCAAAAGTTGCCCTTACAACTATCACATGAAACTACTAATGATTTTGACATTTGGCAACAAAAACCTGACTTTATTCAGACACCCAAGGATGACTTGATGCTATGCTCTTTGAATGATTTTTGGTCATACCTTGAGGAATTTGATGATTGTTCCTCTGAGCACACAGATTTATTCCATGAAGAAAATTATCAACCATCGTCATGCTCAGAGCTTGATAAAAGTGAGGAAGTTATTTCCCTGAAGCAGGATACTTGCGATAAGATTTCCCACCTCCCTTTGAGTACTTTACCTTGCCACGTCACTGAAGGTATGGTTTGGAAACATATCCCTTATGCCAAGTTTCCTGTAAGACAAAAACTCTTCCTGGATTTTAGGGGAAAGTTGAATACCTCAAGAAGAAGCTTATTATCATAGTTTTCAAGCTTCCCCCTAAAGAATTTCGAGTCATCCTTTCAGTTCTTGCTGATCCCTTCTCAAGCCTTAGATTATGAATACATCCAAGGTAGCCATCTTTTAGACTCCTCGAGTCGGTTTTTCGAACCTTTCACCTTTCACAATCCTTTCCTGAGATGGATTGAGCAGTCTCCAGAGAGCATGTCTTGGCATAGCTTTTTCTCTCCCACTCGCCTCCATGAGCTAGATCTTACTGTTTCCATTGATATGATACATTTTCTAACTCAGGTTGTTATTGTGCTTAACTTATCACTATTTTGGCTTATGATGAAGCACAAAGGCAGGTATTGTGCGACGTTGCTAAATGAGTTTCACTGATCTTTCGACCACATCAAACATCCAGCCAACAAGTAAGCACAGGTAAGTAGGCATATGCATTCATTGTATTATACCATTTGCATTCCCTGCTAGAATAGTTTGCTTTCACATTCACATTTATGATTGTGTTATTCCAGTTTTTGGGGTGGTATCACCACCTCAATCGGCTACTAATAGTTGCTATTGAGATCAAGCAGGTAAACAGGTTATGTCAGAGATGTTGAGGTTCTCATGTGCTCTACGGTGAGCACATGTCCCCGAGTTGGAGCCAGATGTTATCCCCACTTTTAGGGATAACTAGGAGATTATGTCTCGAGGCCCACAGGTCCTAGACATGGAGTACTGAGAGCCAGATCGACTTAGGCATGGCCATGGAGGGCCCATCTTTCCTCCCTTTCAACGCCTCTACTTTGCCAGCAGCAACATCCATCACCATCGGCTTGGTCTTGTGTACGAGATGGTTCTTGCTCCATGAGGTAATGAGTCCGAGTATCATGGTATGTGTCACTTTGATCCTCAAAACCTTTGAATATGTGCATTTAATTCCTTTTGTTTCTAACAAATGCTTGGATCTTATACTTTCCCACTTGACCATGTCTGGGGCGGATGACAGGATGCCCAAGTAAGCCTGTGTACGTAGTTCTTGGTTTGCCACTCGAGGGATTTCTGAAAAGCCATCGTCCGCTCCTATCATATCACCACTTTTTCATCTTGCTTCCCGCTCATCATTCCCATTACACTTGTTCGGGCATTGGGTTGACCAATCATTTATTGGGTTGCACCTTGCCTTGTGGGAAGAAGGGGCTAAAGGCCCAGAAGGTAAAATAAAGCTAGAAAAAGATAAAAGGCTAAAAACAAAACCTTGAGATGCTTCGCCCAGGGATCCCTGAGAAAGTAGTAAAAGAATTCTCAGCAAGAAATAAGAGGGACCCATAAAATAATAAAACAAGACCTAGTCAGCGGATAGGGGGTCTCATCACGAGCCAGCCTATTACGTCCATGGGTACCTATCAGTATGACACTACCATCAACTGGTTACCACGCCAAGGTAGTGACTCTTGGTTGCATGGCCAAGGGAAAGGGGGTCTCATCACGAGCCAACCTTCTCATTTCTATGAAAGTACTTATGGGTAACGCTGTCACCACTAGTCACCAAGCGAGGGCAGTGTCCCTGATCACTTCTTGAAGAAAAAGAAATAAGAATAAAGAATAAAAGGCATGAATGGGCTTGGAAAAAATTGCATACATGACAGGTGCAACTCGCCTTCTACAAAGGCACCCACAGGTAATTGAATGGTTGGTTAAGGCACCCACAAGTAATTGAATGGTTGGTTAAGGCATTGTCTATGAAGTGTTGATTTTGTTACATTGAATGCCAAGTTTCTTCAGCATTTATTGAGAAGTGATATTGTAATCATTGCTATTTGTGGACATTGATTTACTTCATCAATATTATTGTTTATCAATTGCTTTATATCAGTAGTCCATGATTATATGAAGTACTAACCAAGCAACAAATCTTGCATATATAGTTTCTTGTTTCTTTGTCTCGGGCAGGTACTCCTTTCTTGGTTATTACTTCCGGTTATCTTTATTGGCTATAAGTCGGACTTTTTGATCAGTTGGTGACTTGTGAGGAGGGAATTTTATCATTTGGCCTTGCTAAACCTTTTGCCTTCTCAAAACCCCAAGTCACCGGGGACGTCTCCCCTGGGCCTTACCTCCCTAAATAGAAAGAACCTTCCCATCAAGGTGACAGTGGGTGGGATTGGTTCAGTTACGCCAGTTTGACTTCTTTTCATCCATTTACTATCCTAACTACAAAACTGTGCGATAACAGGACCTAAAATTCTAATTCTGCATATGAAGTCCAATGAAGTTGGAACCACTCTCAAACATCCTGAAACAATTAATGGTAATCTTAAAAATTTAAGTACTTTAAGAATTTAACATTACCATTAATTAATAGGGTGGGTGAAATGATGGTGATGTTTGGCCAAATTTAAAATGTTTATTAGTGGTTAACGAGGGGATCTTTTTCCACCAAAGGGAACCACGACCCTCTTTGTCGCTTGGCCAAGCCCGCAAACAAGAAAAAATCCAGCGAAATGGCTGTCATACAGACCGAAACTCCACCGAAACGTCGTACGGTACGACCGACGACGTTTCGATGGAGTTTCATGCCCGTTTCAGCAGGTTTCAGGTACTGGTAGGACACCCAGGGGGCATTTCCTGCAACTTAGGTTCAATGTATTGAGAATTATAGCCGGGACAGGAATTTCCACACAAGTTATGTGTGAACCTGCAAAAAGTAGTTCGAGATATTTCAAAAAGTGATTCTATTTTCACAAAGCAAATTCTATTTGGTAATTCACTTTAGTTAAAAAGTAAAAGTCTTATTTTTAGTAATTGAGTCTAAAAAGTGGATTGCATGCATGCATGACTTAGACTAGGAGTAATCTCAAAAATAGTTTAGGGTTTTGGTATCCAACTAAAACTATAAAGATAGGTCAAGATAGAAAGTTAAGACACACAAGAACACTTGAGAAGTTGAGTAGGTTGAGCAACAGAGAGGGAGAAAGTGCAAGCAACCAATTTCCAACAACACGCAGTCTCGTGTAACAGTTCCTATAGTCGTACGGAACAATTATGTACAACAATACAAAAGTTTGTACTATCATATGAATAGTAGTACTGTACGAATCCGCACAGTCACACGGACAATGCCTTACCGGTGTCTGTCCAGGTTATATAGCCATACAACAGGTCGTACTTCCCCAGTAGGTTGTTTTTCTTAGTTTGAGGTGAGCTTTTGGTATCTGTGCAATTTATGTTTTTTGGACAGCTTGTGAAAGTTTCCTTGTAAGTTTTTGGAAAGCTTCTAGAAGGTCTTAGAAGTCTAGTTGTACCACACCAAACAAACTTATGTGATCTTGTAAATGTAGTGTTCTACAAGAAATAACTCCATATAGCGGCCATATGATAAGCTTTCCCCAATACATTTCTTCAAATGTCAATTACTTGCCTCGACATGTACAGGACTTGAACATTTTGATCATCTTGCATAAGAGCTCTGACCAACACTCTTACAATTGCATTGTCAGTAGATCCCATGTTATAGTTTCCTTGGAGTACAAGTTAGCAAATGACCCATATTATAAGGACGTCCACCTTGATGAGACCACACTTGGGGCTCTACCAATCTACCGTACTAATATTTCCCCTTTGCTTCGACATTCACAGTCAACTACTACATATGCCCCTTACACTTCTACAGTTATGGAACACACCCAAATTGCTTTTGTAGACACAAATGGAAAGGAAATGTCCTCCTTTCTAGCCACTATCCATAATTTAGGTACAAAACTCCAAGAAATAAGAAGATACTTACACTCACCAGATTTCCAAGAAACAAATTCAATTCCTATCCACCTCTTGGGTTGTCACCAATCAATGAATACAACATAGAGGGATTATTCGCTATGGCCTTCCCCACATTGTTCCCCATAGGCATTTCCATGTTCATGCAACCACGATTTGAATCAATTCAAATGCAGGACTATGCATTGCACCTACTAAGGTATCACAACAATAGATTTGGAAAGCACTCAAGATTCTGCTACTAGTATAATCTCGTAAAGCACCACCGCAGTCAAGAAACAACTTTTGTCTTTATCAAGAAAAACATTGAAGACAACTTCCCCACAACAATCGGGGACCTTAACATCCATTTGGAACACTCCCCTGGTGACAATCTTGAAAAACAACTAATGTGATTTGTGGCATCTCTCCATGGAACACAATCTTTTTGGCACAATTCCAGGAATGAACTAACCGATATGATTTCACAGCTTGGTTGCCCAACCTTTTTCTTTACATTGAGTGCAACCGACACTAAATGGTTTGAGCTACATGCAATCATGCCTTGTAGCCTGTCCACTAATGTGAACAAGCAACAACATTGACACAATCAAAATATTATCTCCAATCCACATCTAGCATCTATTAAAGCATCATAGGTTCATGGCCTTTCATGATAAGGTCTTCGAGAAACACCTATCTAATTTTCTTTATTTTTGTTATTTCATATATGCTTTAATGAATGTTCTTACTTACCAAATCACTTTTCCATGCGCACTGGATGCCCTTTTTTAATTCACTTGCACTTCCATATCTTTGGCACACACATATCTCTAATTCCCCATGTATATATGTCAGGTTAGTATTTTCAATTCCAATATATTATTTTTTATTTTAATTTCATATTTTCTTTAATCTTTTTCGTTCAATTCTCTCATTTACTTTATTCTCTTCTATGTAGAACTACAAAGTTAAGAGCCTGAAATATATCTCAACATTGGTGTATGTCTCACACTTTTAATTATTCCGACTATCATAGGCATGATCCACTCTACACATGTTTAGATTCCTTTGTAATCTATGTCAGTTGAGTCATACCCAGGGCATTTCTAAATTTAATTATGATGTATAATGTTGTGACATTAATACTATCAATAAGTATTGACAAAAATTATAGCATTCGATACAGGGTACAAGAAAAATTATGGATGGAAGAAGTGGCATTAAAAGTGCATTGAAGTTCCCTCTGCATCATGCAACGAGTTTGTAATGTGTAAAACCCTATATTTTATACAAGGGTAGAGAACATGATATGATCTTCATTGTATATACCCTTTTATGGCCCGACATGGTGTTCTTCAAAATCGATCCATAGTTCAAAAATTGCATTGTGCCTTGCTAAGAAAAACACTAGTTTCGGAGACCCTTGAACAAACGGTTATCCGGGCAACAGAATCACAGGGGAGAGATGCCACTAGATGTAATACGGTGTCAAGAGTTCAGCACAATTGAAAATTCGTCCATCGGATGCTCAGTTAAAGTATTATGGCGAGTCGCAACTCGTTTCCTAAATGCATTCAAGGACACATTGATAATTTAGTTCGGGGGCATAAAATCCAATCCAAGCAGCATAATTGAGTTCCATAAGCTCCCGCAAATGTGTTGCTCAAAGCCCACATAACCATGCTACCCACAATTGCCCGACACAATGTTCTTCAAAATCGAGCCCTAGTTCAAAAATTTCATTGTATCTTACTGAGCAAAACTCTAGTTCCAAAGATCCTCGAACAAATGGTTATCTAGGCAATGAAATAACTAGGGAGAGGTGCCCCTAGTTGTAAGTTGGTGTTAGAAGTCCAATGAAACTGACAATTCATCCATTAGAAGGTTCGATTAGAATTTTATGGCGAGTTGCAACTCATCTACTAAAGCCATTTAAGGACACATTGACAATTTGGTATAGAGGAATAAAATCCAATCCATGTAGCATAATTTAGTTTCGTACGCTCCCACAAGTGTGTTTGACCAAGGCCCATGTGGCCATGATACCCACAATCACCTGACACAGTGTTCTTCAAATTCGACCCCTAGTTCATAAATTACATTGTGCCTTATTGAGCAAAACCCTAGTTCCGGAGATCCTTGAACAAACGATTATCCGGGCAATGAAATCACAAGTGAGGGGTGCCCCTAGCTATAATCCAATGTCGATAATCGAATGCAACTAACGGTTCTTCCATCAGAGGCCTGGTTAGAGTTTTATGGCGAATTGTAATTCGCTTCCTAATGCCATTCAGGGACACATTGACAATTTGAGTCGAAGGCATAAAATCCAACCCGAGCAGCATAATTGAGTTTTGTAAGCTTCCACAAGTGTGTTTTTCCAAGGCCCATGTGACCATGTTATACACAACCACCCGACACAGTGTTCTTCAAAATCGACCCCTAGTTCAAAAATTGCATTGTGCCTTACTAAGAAAAACATTAATTCCAAAGATCCTTGAAAAAACGATTATCCGAACAATGGAATCAAAGGGGAGGGGTGCCCTTAGCTATAATTCGATGTTAGGAGTCTAACGCAACTGGCAATTCGTCCATTGCAGGCCTAGTTAGAGTTTTATGGCGAGTTGCAAGTCGCCTCCTGAAGCTATTCAGGGACACGTTAACAATTTGGTTCGGGCACATAAAATCCAATTCGAGTAGCATAATTGAGTTTCGTAAACTCCTACAAGTGTGTTTGGCCAAGGACCATGTGACCAAGCTACCCACAATTGTCCGAAACAGCGTTCTTCGGAATTGACTCCTAGTTCAAAAATTGCATTGTCCTTACTGATCAAAACCATAGTTCAAAAGATCCTTGAAGAAATTATTATCCGGGAAATGGAATCACAAGGGAGGGGCTCCCCTAGATGTAATCCGATGTCAAGATTCCAATGCAACTAATGGTTTTTCCATCAGAGGCCCGATTATAATTTTATGGCAAGTTGCAACTCGCCTCCTAAAGCTATTCAGAGATACATCGACAATTTAGTCCAAGGGAATATATCCAAACTGAGCAACATATTGAGTTTCGTAAGTTCCTGCAAGTGTTTTGCCAAGGCCCACATGACCACACTACCCACAATTTCCCAACACAGTGTTTTTCAAAATCAACCCCTCATTCGAAAATTGCATTGTCTCTTACTAAGAAAAACCCTAGTTCTGGAGATCCTTGAACATATTGTTTTCAAGGAAACAAAGTCATAGGAGAGGGGTGCCCCTAGTTGTAATCTAATGCCCTGAGTCCAACGCAAGTTGCAACTTGCCTCATAAAGCCATTCAACAACACATTGACAATTTGGTTCAAGGGCGTAAAGTCCAATCCGAACAGCATAATTAAGTTTCATAAGCTCTCGTAAATGTTTTTGGCGAAGACCCACGTGACCACGCTACCCACAATCGCCTGACAGACTGTTTTTCAAAATTGACCCCTAGTTCAAAAATTGCAATGTCCCTTACCGAGAAAAACCGTTTTGGAGATCCTCAAACAAATTGTTTTCTAGACAAACGAAATCATAGGGAAAAGGTACCCCTAGCTGTATTCCGATGCCCTAGGTCCAACGCAACTGATAGTTCATCCACCTGGGGTCTAATTAGAGTTTTCTGACGAGTTGCAACTTTCCTCCTCAAGCCATTCAAGAACATATTGACAATTTGGTCTGATGGCATAAAATCCAAACCAAGCAGCATAATTGAGTTCCATAATCTCCTGCAAGTGTGTTTGGCCAAGGTCCATGTAACCATGCCATCAACAATCGTCCGACACAATGTTTTCAAAATTGACCCCTAGTTCAAAAATTGCATTATCACTTACTAAGCAAAACACTAGTTCCAAAGATCCTCGAACAAACCATTTTTTGAGCAACAAAATCATAGGGGAGGGGCACCTCTAGCTATAATTTGATGTCCCAAGTCCAACACAACTAACAGTTCGTCCATCCAAGGCCCGATTGAAGTTTTATGGTGAGTTGCAACTCGTTTCCTCAAGCCATTCAGAGACATCTTGAGAATTTTGTCTGGGGGCATAAAATCCAAACCGAGCAGCATAATTGAGTTATGTAAGCTCCTGCAAGTGTGTTTGGTCAATGCCTATGTGACCAAACTCCCCACAATCCCCCGACACTATTTTTCAAAATCGACCCCTACTTCAGAAATTGCAATGTCCATTACTGAGCAAAACCCTAGTTCCAAAGATCCTTGAACAAACCATTTTTCGAGCAACGAAATCACATGGGAGGGGTGCCCCTAGCTGTAATTCGGTGCCCCACCACTAATAATTCATCTATCGAAAGACCAGTTAGAGTTTTATGGAAAATTGCAACTCGCCTCCTCAAGCCATTCAAGGACATATTGAAAATTTGGTCCAGAAGCATAAAATCCAAACCGAGCAGCACAATTGAGTTCCATAAGCTCTTGCAAGTGTGTTTGGCCATGTCCCACATGACCACGCTACCCAAAATCGCTTGATACTGTGCTTCTCAAAATAGATCCGTAGTTCAAAAATTGCATTGTCCCTTACTGAGAAAAACCCTAATTCTAGAGATCCTCAAAAAACCATTTTTCAAGCAACAAAATCACAGGGAAGGGGTTCCTTTAGTTGTAATCTAGTGCCCCAAGTCCAACACAACTAACGGTTTGTCCATCCGAAGCTTGGTTAGAGTTTTATGGCGAGTTGCAACTCGCCTCCTCAAGCCATTATAGGACATATTGACAATTAGATCTGGGGGCATAAAATCCCAATGCAATTATTGTTTCAAGTTTCAACAAGTAGGTTGGACTGTTGTGATGCTAGTGAAGGTGTCATTTCCCATATTGAAAAGAATTGACAATGCTCATAACACATGAAATCAAGTGGGGATTCACAAAGACAAGGTGTCTCTGCTTTTTTGGGAAGCTTTCACTAAGTGACATAAAATGGTGCATACACCAATATGGTGGTCGGATGAGTGGCATGACGATGAGAGGGAATTAATGACCTTTCTCACAACCTAGGAATTTATAAGATGAGTGGAATGTGCACACGACCTAATTGTATAAGAATACTAACAACATTGAATAAAATTGCCATTAAGCATAAAAAAACATGAGAATACTTCAAGTTTTTCTACTCTTCTTCACTTGCATTTGCATTCATTGTCTTCAATGTTAGAGTTCTAGAAGAAATTTGGTAGAAATTGGGAGAAAAATTAGAGTAAAGAGACACTTGATCTTGATAAGGTTTTGTGGAATTTGGCAACCCTAGTATACTTGGAGTGCTTGGAAACCCCTACGTAGTACACTTTGTGATGCTAGTGAAGGTGCCAATGGGGACCCTTTGACGTCTCATATTTTATTGTTGTGGATCTTTCATGGTATGGTTTCAAATCTTGGTGTAACTATATTGCATGTACAAAATGAAATCCCAATGCAATTATTGTTCGAACAAGTAGGTTGGACTGGTGTGATGCTAGTGAAGGTGCCATTTCCCATATTGACAAGAATTGACAATGCTCATAACATGTGAAATCAAGTGAGGATTCATAGAGACATGGTGTCTAAGCTTTTTTTAGAAGCTTTCACTAAGTGACATAAAATGGTGTATACACCAATATGGTGGTAGGATGAGTGGAGCGATGACGAGAGGGAGCTAATACCCTTGTGCATCTTTCAATTATTGTTCAAACAAGTAGGTTAGAGTGTTGTCATAACTACTCTACATGTTTTAATGAAACCATAGCATTGTTACACTATTCTAGAAGGGATTTGTTGAGAGGCATTGTTGCCAAATAGATGTTGTATTTAGAAGAATCACTTGGACACTCTAGGCATTGGTTTAATGATGAGAGGGAGCTAGTATACTTGGAGGGCTCGAAGTGGGAATTCTTCTCACAATCTAGGCATACAAGGAATGAATATAGAGAGAACCTACCATTTTTCATGCTCATTTAATCCGTTAAACGAGGATAGATTATAACTTTACAAATTAACTACATACACTTTTCAATGCCATCCCAAGCCCATCTTTCCGAAAATCATTGGGTGGTGATGAAAAACCACAAGACCAAAAGTACTTTCCAACACTTGTCTTCCAATTATACAACAAGACAAGAAATGCCTTCCAGTTATACAAAAGACAAGAAATGTCTTACAAGTACACCAAAAGTGCCTTTCAAAACTTGTCTTTCAATTATACAACAAGACATAATTTGTCTTCCAAATACACAAGAAAAATTGTCTTCTAATTACACAAATTTGTCTACCATTTACACAACAAAATAAAAGTTTGTTTTCCAATGACACTTAAAAACAAAAAGACATGGTTGTTGTTGTTGTTTTTGCATGCATGCTGGGATGGTGTTGTGTTTTTGGGAAAGAATGAGGATGAGCATTGTACTCTCCTGAAGTAGAGTGTCCACAGGAGCATGCACATGTTCTTGGAACGCATGGATGCTCATGTTGGACAAGAATATGAGGCAAGCACAATGCTCGGCTTCATTTATTTTTTCTCACAAGAGCACATGTATGCTCTTAATGCGACAGACAAAAAAATTGTTATATGGTCTATTATCACAAAACCTGGCACTTGTGCAAAGCCTTCACGAGATGCTAGACCAGTGTAATATATGGAAGTAATTGCCATGGTCACCTACGCAAGTACTTCCCTTGTTTTAGTGATGGATAAGGATCTGACACAAGTGAGGCTTCCCTTGTAACCTCAAGGGATCCTATAGCAAGCTGAAGGAAAGTCTATGGCCCCCTATTTTGGTTACTTGATTAGTTAGGTCAAAGTCAAGGGCAATGTTAGGGTGAATTAAATAAAGTAGATGGATTGTACGTGTGCGGAAGAAGTGATGCTCAAAATTGTTTCTTGAAAAGTAAGTAAAATGCCCTGTTACACTAATTAAAAGAAGAAAGAAAATGGTTGATACTCTAGCTATCAAACAGAAAAAGATTGTTGTAATAAAACTTTGAACAAAGATGATATACTTCAGCAGTAATAGTTTTATAACAGCAGTAACTTGTCAGCCCCAAAATCAGCAAAGTACGTACAAAGATGTCAATTATCAAGTAGAATATGTTTGAGTTGATAACCAATCATTACATGAAAGGAAGAAGATGAAACTAAGTTAATTATCAACAATATGCTCAAGCCCTAATGGTTGTAACAACATTTATAACAACAACAAATAAATGGCTTAGAATACAAAGAATTGAATTGAAATGAGCATGAAAATGCTAGAGTACCTAAGCTAACAAGTTGTTTTGAGAGAGAAGGTGAAAATTAAGGTTTTATCTTACTTGCAAGTTAAAGACTAGTGTTGTCTTGTTTCTTTGGGAAAATGGAGTCAAGCAACACCTTAAATTGGAAGTTAGATAGCCA
>SNQJ01S0020043.1:9855-54495 GCA_010110895.2 Picea sitchensis
TGAAATGCAAACATCTATAAATATGGCTTAAACATTAACACATGTTTAGTACATTGTTAGAGGCACTTGTTGGTAATCTTGTTGGAGACAATTGTGTAGTATTGTTGGCACATGGTTTATGGATGATGTGTCATATATGACTTGGTATACTTTTAGAAGCACATCTTGTTGATGTTTTTGAGTAGTCTCGGTTGATGCACATCTTGATGATATCATTCATATGGTTGAGAGTTGTCTTGGTGAGTAGATATGATTCGGTTGATGAGATTGATGAGACAGGTTGTTGTGATAGGTTGTTTGGACAAGTTTTTTGGACATGTTGTTGTGATAGGTTATTTGTACAGGTTTGGTTCATGGTTAGTGCACTTGTTGATGGTACAAGTTGTTGGTACATGTTGTTTGGTGTAGGTTGATTGGTATAGGTTTTTTCAGGTTGTTGGTACATGTTGATAGTGATAGGTTAATAATGGCAGTGGTTGATTCAATGACAGTGATAGGTTGTCTATATTTGGCATTTATATTTCAGGGCAGTAGGACAAGGCAAGGAAAGGGGGATGTATCCTCCTTCTAGTTGGTGCTGGAGAATTAGGGAGTTGGATATTCCTTCAAGTTGGATCCTAAGAACTTTGTGGTTGTAGAAACCTTTCGATTGTAGCTAGAGATCCTAGGGGGTTGTAGCCTCCTTCTCGTTGGAGCTAGAGAATTTAGGGAGTTGTATATTTTTTCAGGTTGGAGCCTCCTTCCAATTGGAGATAGAGAATTGGAAGTTGTTTCTTTGACATATAAGAAAATCATTCCATGGTTTTCTCCCACATTGGGTTTCCATGTAAACATTGATGTACTTTGTATTTTGTGTATGTGTTTATTATTTTTTATTATACACCGATGGATGTTAATGTTTATGATACATTAATACATTGATGATGAATTGATGAACCTGGTTGAATAAGTTAAATTAATATAAACCGTGGTTAAAAGTGGTATAAATTGACAATTACAAATTCACTCCCCCTCTTAGTTGTCCAACAAAATCATCATTGACCCCAAACTGAAGCAACATACATATGTACTCTTTTGATCTGTGAAATTAATGGCTCAATATGAATAATCATAACCTTGCAGTCTTATCTTATGATCTAAAACATATCGGATTCTAGTGTCCATCATACCCTTCAGGTACCTTAATATGTTCTTTTCCACAATCAAGTGAACACGTCTTGGTTCAACCATATAATGACTCAAAGTGTCCACCACAAAGAATATATCTGGCCTAATATTCATCAAATACATCAATGAACCAATCATCTTCCTATACATGGTGACGCCCACTGTCTCTGAAGTATGACTCAATAACTTCAGGTTTGTCAGCATTAGTGTGGGAATGGATTTACAATCCATCATTTCGAATCTCTTCAGGATTTCTACTGCATATTTTCCTTGGCTAAGGAAAATCTCATCTAGTCTCTGCCACACCTATAGACCCAAGAAATAATTCATCATACCTAGGTCTTTCATCTCGAACTATAATGCAATACTTCTATTTCACTCAACGATGAGCTTCTCATTCCTTTTTAGTAACAAGTCATCCACATATACCAACAATATCTTTGGTCCACTATCCTCAACCTTGTAGTAAAGGTTGGGATCTACTTTACTCTTGGTAAAAACCAAGCTCATCAGAAAGCTACCAATTCTATTGTACCATGCCTTGGGTGCTTGTTTCAATCCATGCAAGGTTTTCTTCAATCTGCACACATGTGTCTTCCTATCACGTGTCTCGAATCCTAGTGACTACTCCACGTTCACTTCCTCTTCCACTACACCATTTAGAAAATCTATCTTCACATCCATCTGGTGTACCTTCCATTTCATTACTGTAACTATCACAAGTATAGCTCTAATTGAAATGTATCTTTCCATAGGAGAAAATGTCTCCTCATAATCTATTCCTTCTTTCTATGAGAAACCATGGGCCAAAAGCCTTGCATTATATTTCTTGATACTTCCATCAGCTGAATTCTTTGTCTTGTAGATCCATTTTCATCTCACCACCGTCTTCTCTTTTGGTCTCAGAACCACATCCCAAACATCATTCTTCATAATGGACTGGTACTCCTCAATCATGGAATCCTTCCATACTTTCTTCTCTACATCCTCTTCATAAGAGGCAGGCTTTTCATCGATGATATCACTTAGCAATGCCATGTAACTAGAATATGTTCATGGTTTCTTACTTTCTCTGAAAGTTCCGTCTGGAGCACCATACTTCTATACATATTGAATAATCTCTCGATCCCAAGTTGGTCTTCTCCTAATTGTAATCATCTCTCAAGGTGGATCTATAGGTTTGTATGGTTCTTCCATATCATGATCTTTTGGAACATTCTTATCTGGTACAATTTCATTACCTATATATGTATCTATAATTCGAGGAGCTTTAGGCTCCTCATCATGGACCTCATCTGTATGATTATGCCTCAATATACTGAAAACTTCATCCTCATCGAAGGTAACATTTCTTCTAGTCTCAATCTACCTGTGACCAGGGATGTAGACTCTGTATGCCTTCGATGTCTCACTATATCCAACAAATATACCCTTCTTTCCTAAAGGATCCAACTTCATCCTCTTCTCCATTATTACATGGATGTGTACAACTCTATGTCTAGATAGTCTGCTCCAAGCCTCAGCTAGATACCATATAATCAATTTCCTTCTGCAACCATCATTATAGCTCCCTCTCAGAGCTATTACCTATGACCTACCTAGAACAAAAAACAAGAACAACATCTCCATGGTAACCTCCATGGAGTTTACAAGATAAGCTACCTAGAACACAGTCAACAACCAAGAACATCTCCTAGAGGAGATCAATTTATCTTGTAAACAAGTGCATTATTAATATGATAATTTATTGGACTGTTAGTCATACCAATAATATTCAAGTTAAAATAGCAATAGAAATATCAATAATATAATTCTAAAGACATATATTCTAGTTACAATACTTAAACTGCAAAAATATAAAATATCAAACATGATATGCAAACCTGGATTTTGGTTGCTATTGTCCCACTTGAGTTGTCTTCAGTTATGATACATTAGGTATCAGATGGTATTTTATTGAGTCTTTCAAGATCCTCTTGTCCTTAACCTCATTCTTTCATCTTTATAGGCTTTCCGAAATCCAACATTTAGGAGGATTCTTCTACCCCTTTAATGGGATATTGATAGTCATCACCGAGCTTCACTTTATGAGGTGAATCCTTCTGAACCAGATTTGAAAGAGAATCCTTGTAACTGGTCATGTGCTTAGAGGAACCACTATCAATAAGACACATGCCACTTCCATGAGTGACTTTCCTTGTAAGAGCTTATATCAATACATATTATTCACTTGAATCATCTTCTTTTGCTTTCTTCTGAACATGTTCATCGTCTTCTGCAACATGAGCATGATGTATTTTATACTTTCCTTTTCTGATATGATATTTTGTGTGCAGACAATTTCTAGCAATGTGTCCCATCTTTTGGCAATTGAATAATTTGTAACTTGAATAATCCTTTTGAGTCTTTTGTGCCTTTTGTGACTTTTGAAACTTCTTATGAGAATGAACCTCTTTTCTGCTCTTTCCATTTGTATGTGTTGTTAGTGCTTGATTTTCATCATCACCTAACTTTTATTCTCTTGCTACCAATCTAGCTTCTTCTTGAGTGCATTATTTCCATAGCCTACTAAACTTTGTTAGTTTTATTCCGGAACAAATTCCTTGAATAAATGATTCCAAATACTTTGGGAGACCATTCAATGTAGTCATTACTAGCTCAACTTTTTCAACTGTGTCTCCAATGGCTTCAAGCTGTTCTTTGATTTGAGATACCCTCATGAAGTAGGATTGAATGGTTTCTGAATTCTGCATATTCACATTCTTGAGTTGTGTCCTCAATGTCCTCTTTCAGTTGATATTCTTGCCTTCATATAATCAAGATAAAGAATCAAACATATGCTTTGGAGTTTGTTAACACTCTATAAATTTGTTTTGGCTGATAAAAAAACGACAAAGGTAACTATTTCAACCAACTTTAGAGCTGAGGCACTAGCCTGCTCAACTCAAAGAGGGCTCTCTCATGTCACGAGGTATTTCTTTGATAACCAGTGGCTAGATTTGGTTTGTTTTGGGGGTTTTTAATAAAATTGCTGGCAAGGAAGAGGAGGAACACTTTGGGCTATGGAGTCAAAATTATGAAATTGTATGAAAATATTGACTGGGCTGTAGAACTCTCAAGCGGATAAAGGCTAAATGAGGCAATGAATCTGAGTTATAACTTGAATTTAATTATACTGGTAAGAGGAAACAGAAACAGATAACTGCATCAGAGCATTACGAAAATGAATTCTGAATTAGCTAAGAAGAAGCATACATAGTTTAAATTGCTTAAGCCAAGAGAATCAAATGATGAATTATGGGCCTTTAACTCTCCAATTCAAACAGAATAAAAATGTATGTGGCATAAAAGATTACAGGAAACACATACAATTATGGAAGACAAATCTCATATCACCACCATTAGAATCTTTTCATAGATACTTCAAAGTTGTTGCATATGTATTCAATTCAGCCCCAGAAAATTACAATGAAGTCTAGAACAACCAGAACTGTTCCCTTGCAGTTCTACCTACCACTAATACACTCAAAACCTCTAACACTTATACAATTCGAGTTCCTTCAGTGTGCAACCAGTTACAATAACTGAAATGAAACTTTACAACTTCTACAATGATTATAAATGACAGTTTTTAGAAAAACGTTTAATGACCCCTACAGATTCCTCTAACGCTCCATATCCTTCCTCTACCACGTTCTCTTTGAAATGTCACTCATACTCTTTAAATATAATTTCATTTATCCATATTCTCATTAAACATTTGGGAAAAATATATTTGAAATAAAAAATAATTCCCAAATATTTTCTATCATGTAGAATTAAATTTCCATAATTTAATTCATGCCCGTGGTTTTTTAAAACCATGTCTTGTTTTCCCAATTCACCATTCCACTGTAAAAAACATTTATTGTTACCATTTCACATGAAAAACATTTACTGTGTTATGTTTTTCCAATTTACTGTTTCACTGTGAAAAAAACATTTACTGTGTGTTTTTTCCAATTTACTGTCTTTGGTAAAAGACCTTTTATCTTCTTCTTTTACTCCTGTAAATATTTGGATAAGGAATTATCCAAGTATTCCTTTATGTGCATATTTCCATTTAAATCTTTTTCATGGAAATAAACATTAATTTCTTGAATCTTGCCTCCGTAAAATATTTTTACCGTGAGGAGGAATTTCGTTTATTAGAAATTTCATATTTGTTGTTGAAATGCACTCCTGGAAAAATGCCTCACATTAAACATATGATAAATGGTGCATTTATTACATCGAGCCTTGGCTTGAGTGGTTTAATCCAAACTTATTTTACCTCCACGTAAAAAAACGGTTTAATCCAAACTTATTTTACCTCCGATGTTCTCCACGTAAAAAAACGTGTCCACCAAATAAGCCATGGTAGTTTTCCCTGACCCGCCTTCACATAATTAACCTTCTCGTTACTTTAATCCCCGATATGTATGTGCGACTTCCATCCAAAATTTGAATTTTCCACATTATAAATTGAGATCCATGCTCGTGATTTGATGTGATTCCATAAATTAAATATTGGATTAAATATTAATATAAATATAAAAATATTTATATTAATAATAAAAACCCCCTTTTTTCTATTTTCTAAGGACTTCGGAAATATGAGGCTTAACACATGACTTTGTGGATAGGATAAGGGTTCTTAATAAAAGGCATATT
Source organism: Picea sitchensis (assembly GCA_010110895.2). Taxonomy (NCBI): domain Eukaryota; kingdom Viridiplantae; phylum Streptophyta; class Pinopsida; order Pinales; family Pinaceae; genus Picea; species Picea sitchensis. Next base: position 15,715 of record SNQJ01S0020043.1, read on the forward strand.
TTTTTATTTTCAACGAGAATACGAAAATAAGGGTAAAAATGAATGAAGTGATGGAACTAAGGGATTTAGATAAGAATTAAGACTAGGTATAAGATTGGGATATTTGCCAACTTTTGACTCGTGGAGTACATGACTGTTTTGGATAATCCATTGGGTGAATAATTTAGGTGATGGGAGCTTGTCGGAGCTGGTGAAAAAGTTAGAAAATCTGAGTGGAAAAATAACACAAGGACAAGACACATTGGGAAAAACCTAATGAAAATTAGCAGGTGATCTATGGTTCGCTGAGCCTCGTCAACTTTTGATATCGGGGGTTGTAAAAAACGGTTTTAGGTAGATCGCTTTTTGCCCTGATTTTTCTCTGAAGGTGCCACGCATGCACGAATGAAACTAGAGAAGTTTTCCCTGGCCTGCCTTCGCATAATTAAACTTCATGCTATTTAGTCGCTCGATATGTGCCCTAGCCATTGACTCGGTCCATTTCAAGATCTATGGTCTCCCGAGTCCTACCTTTCGCACATACACAATCTTTGTCCATATGCCGCCATATGTGACCTTATCCCCCAAAATATAATGCTTCCATAGCAATGTAGCTCTTCGCTAAATTTTCGAGACTTGGATCCTATCTAAAAATTGTTATGGTGATAACATAGGCTCCAACTGGGGATGTTATCCTCCCTGTGAGTTAGAAAAGAACTGTAGACCCGGTGCCTGATCCATTGGGATGATCCCAAAACATGTGTGTGTACCTTACTCTGACCTATCACCAGTGTCTGCTAAAAACCAAACTCTGTACACTGCTCTCAATTGGATACTGAACACTGAATACACCGCTAAAATCTGACTGTACACACTACTGGAAATCCAAACTAAAAAAATGCTTGACGAACAAGCTTATTTTCACACTCCTATCTACTCTAAAACTGTTGAAATGAATACTCAATCAAGTGATGCTAAAGTTCCAATGCAACCAATCAAGCAATTGACTTCCCAATTTTTCTCCGATCACATCTTTCTTAAGCAGGTAGACAAATGTAAAAGATGGCAGCTGAAAGAAAAAATTGAATCCAAATTTTGAGCTTATGAATGAAAGAAACTCCTTCTTCAATGGTGACTGTAATAGAATGGCCATAGGATCTTGAAAACCATGAAAAAAAAATTCTTCTTGATGAACAAAAACATGAAGACAAGCCTCATTCATAAGTGTTAGTTGCTCTTGCTCTATTTCTTTAGTTCTAAGAACATTTTCAAATGGAATGGAAACAATAGGTTTGTCTACTTTCCCATGCATCTCAAAAAAAACATTCATACATTCAAATATGGAAGCCATATTATGTGCCTCAAGGCCATCCTCTTGTTCATCAAACATTTCGGATTTGGTTTTATTAAACTTCTGGAAATTTGCTTGAGGACTGTCATTTTGGCTTTCAAATGAATGAATGGAAATAAGTTCCTGCTCATAATATTCTTGCAAATGTGAAAAGCTACCATCATGAACTATTTCATAGTCTAGATTTCCCATGGATGCACTTTCAAAACCATGATTTTCAAATTAATCAAATAAAACCATTGCCTCTTCATTATCTTTCTATATTTCTGAATGAAAAATGGCATATGTTGTAATGTTGCTTTCCTGAAACTCTATGTCATTTGTTTGTTAATTTCTTGAAGTTTCCATATATGAAGTTTTATAATCCTCATCCATGTCTAGGCCACTTATAATTTGAACAACCACATCATTCATATGGGAAGAAAGCCAACTTTGAAACACTTTGTCTTGCTGAATATCTTCGTCAAGTTTAGGAGAAGGAAAATGACTTTTATCAACAATTTATTAATCAACTTCATATTCAACCAAAGGAGGGGATACTATTTGTTGTTGGGCTGAATATTCATAAAGGGATTATATGATTTCATCATTCATACACTCTTCATCACCAAAAACATTTTCAAGGTACTTAATGAAATGTTCACAAAAGTCACAACAATCTTCAAACACCAAGGATGAAGGATTAGATTCTCCATAATGCTTAAAGAATGTCATATGGAAATATTTAAGAGAGTATAAGTTGCCCGGTTTTAAACCTTCATACCATAATCTTGTTTTCCCCTCCGAAGTAGCCATAAAAATTTTCATCAAACAATCCTCATGAAATTCAACCCCCAACTTACATATGTGCATGTGAAATCTAATCAAGTGCAAGGCACCATCATTTCCTTTCCCATATTCAAATTTAGGAAAATATGTTTGCCAATTTATGTGAGGAATACGATTTGGAAAGCCAAGAATGTGAGATCGATTCATTGGAGCATACACTAAATATATTGAACTCATCCTCGGATAGTGGAGTCGCCAATGATGTTTTGGAAGCTGGATTCTACATTGAGAGTGGAGTCACTAGTGAAAGTTCAAATTTATGAATTCTTCTACCAGTGGAATAACCTTCAAACTAATTTTTTGATGTGTGGAGTCACCAGAGCAGGAATACAACCAATATGTGCCTAAGTGTCTTCTTCTCTCAGACCTTAGAACTCAACCATGCCGTTCTTCCTAGGGAAAATTTTTCAATTTCGTCCACGACAATGGCGCCAGTTGATAAACAAATGACAAAGGTAACTGTTTCAACCAACTTTAGAGATGAGGCACTAGCCTGCTCAACTTAGAGAGGGCTCTCTCATGTCACAAGGTATTTCTTTGATAATCAGTGGCTAGATTTGGTTTGTTTTGGGGGTTTTTAATAAAATTGTTGGCAAGGAAGGGGAGGAACACTTTGGGCTATGGAGTCAAAATTCTGAAATTGAATGAAAACATTGACTGGCCTGTAGAACTCTACAGAGGATAAAGGCTAAATAAGGCAATGAATCATAGTTATAACTTGAATTTAATTAGAGTGGTAAGAGGAAAGAGAAATAGGTAACTGCATTAGAGCATTATGAAAATGAATTTTGAATTAGCTAAGAAGAAACATACACAGTTTAAATTTCTTAAGCCAAGAGCATCAAATGATGAATTCTAGGCCTTTAACTCTCCAATTCAAACAAAAGAAAAATGTATGGGGCATAAAAGATCACATGAAACACATATAATGAGGGAAGACAAATATCATATCACCACCATTAGAATCTTTTCATAGAGACTTCAAAACTATTGCATATGTATTCAATTCAGCCCCAGAAAATTACAATGAAGTTCAGAACAACCAGAACTGTGCCCTTGCACTTATGCATGCCACTAATACACTCTGAACCTCTAACACTTATACAATTCGAGTTCCTTCAGTGTGCAACTGGTTATAATAACTGAAATGAAACGTTACAACTTCTACAATGATTATAAATGACAGTTTTTAGAAAAACGTTTCATGACCCCTGCAAATTCCTCTGATGCTCCAACTCCTTCCTCTACCACATTATATTTGAAATTTCACTCATACTCTTTCAAATATAATTTCATTTATCCATATTCTCATTAAACATTTGGGAATAATATATTTGAAATAAAAAATAATTCCCAAATATTTTCTATCCTGTAGAATTAAATTTCCATAATTTAATCCATGTCTGTGGTTTTTTAAAACCATGTCCTATTTGCCCAATTCACCATTCCACTGTAAAAATCATTTATTGTTACCATTTCACATGAAAAACATTTACTGTCTTATGTTTTTCCAATTTACGGTTTCACTGTGAAAAAAACATTTATTGTGTGTTTTTTCCAATTTACTGTCTTTGGTAAAATACCTTTTATCTTCTTCTTTTACTCCTGTAAATATTTGGATAAAGAATTATCCAAGTCTTCCTTCACGTGCATCTTCCAATTTAAATCTTTTTCATGGAAATAAACATTAATTTCTTGAATCTTGCCTCCATAAAATATTTTCACCGTGAGGAGGAATTTCATTTATTAGAAATTTCATATTTGTTATTGAAATGCACTCCTGGAAAAATGTCACACATTAAACATATGATAAATGGTGTATTTATTACATTGGGCCATGGCTGGAGTGGTTTATTCCAAACTTCTTTTACCTCCAATGTGCTCCAAACACATGTCCACCAAATAAACCACGATAGTTTTCCCTAACCCACCTTCACATAATTAACCTCCTTGTTACTTTAATCCCCGATATGTATGTGCACCATCCATCCAACCTTTGACTTTTCCACATTATAAATTGAGATCCGTGCCCATGATTTGATGTGATTCCATAAATTAAATATTGGATTAAATATTAATATAAATATAATAATATTTATATTAATAATAAAAAAACCCTTTTTCTATTTTCGAAGGACTTTGGGCATATGAGGCTTAACACATGACTTTGTGGATAGGATAAGGGTGCTTAATAAAAGACATATTTTTTTATTTTCAACGGGAATACAATAATAAGGGTAAAAATGAATGAAGTGATGGAACTAAGGGATTTAGATAATAATTAAGGCTAGGTATAAGCTTGGGATATTTTCCAACTTTTGACTCATGGAGTACATGAATGTTTTGGATGATCCATTGGGTGAAGGATTTAGGTGATGGGAGCTTGATGGAGCTGGTGAAAAAGTTAGAAAATATGAGTGGAAAAATAACACAAGGACAAGATACATTGGGAAAAAATTAATGCAAATTAGCAGATGATCTATGGTCCACCGAGCCTCATCAACTTTTGATATCGGGGGTTGGAAAAAATGGTTTTAGGTAGACCTCCTTTTGCCCCGATATGCCTCTGAGAGCGCCACGCATCCACGAATGAAACCACGGTAGTTTTCCCTGACCCACCTTCGCACAATTAATCTTTGTGCTATTTCTCCGCCCGATATCTGCCTTAGTCATTGATCCAGGCCATTTCAAGATCTATGGTCTCTCAGGTGCTACCGTTCACGCCTCCGCCATATTCGTCCATATGCCGCCATATGTGACCTTATCCCCCAAACTATCATGCTTCCATAGCGATGTAGCTCTTTGCTAAATTTTTGAGACTTGGATCCTATCTGAAAATTGTTATGGTGATAACAAAGTCTTCAATGTTGAATCATGAGGGATCAAGTGATCCTTGATAGAGTCTACAATAATCCTCTTTACTTTAACCAAGTTCTTCTTGTACTTTTCTTTAACCTCATCTCCCTCCGTATCTTGAACTTCTTCTTCAATGAAGCCTTCTAGATCATTCTCTTATATAATGAACATTACTATAGATTTCCATGCTTGGAAGTTATCAACACCCTCCAGCTTCTCATCAAGCTTAGTGTTGGAAGTCATTCTACCTCGAGATCTAGAAAATATGACAAAAATTTAAATTTTGCAAGAATGAGTTTTGACCTTACCGGTGAGTGTGCTATGCGAAGATGACCTCCTTTACTAAAGGATCTACTCCAACTTCAGCCTTTAAATTACCAAACGTCTTGAACTAGGGTTTTATGAGGAAACCCTAATTTTCCAACTTTTGAATTTTGCATATTTGATCCGGGGGAAAGATGTGCCCTCTTTAGATGACATATTTGGTGGCATGTGAGTGCTCAAAAAGATTGATAGTAGGGTAAAAAAATGATCCTCCTTTCAGTGGTTAGATTGTCTTGAAGAAACCAGCTCTGATCCCATGTTAAAAATTTTGGTATGCTCGTTTTACCATAGACAATGTTACACCATTGTCACCAAACCATAGGAACTTACACATACCACCCCTGAACACAATAACATTTTCTTAGATAGATTATGTACATGAAAAAAGTCCTCTCAGATAAACCCTAACCAGAAATACCATCACAACTGTAGCAACAACACAATACCAAGAAAGCATACCTTTACCAAGAGAAGCACACAAGAGAGAGATACCAAAAAGACTAAGCAGGGAGAGACTTCACCATTGCATCTTTCGCGTTACCTTCCTCAGACTTGCACCTCCTTCTTTCCTTTGTTGAACTACTGCAACTGTTTCTCCTTCTAGACTTACACCCTTGATTGCAGACTAAGTGAGTGTATGCTAAATTAGGTGCCTATCCTCCTTTATATAGTGGATAAACCACCCTCCTTTAACTTGGTCAGGGCCAACTTGTACAATTGTCACTTTCTAATTCTTTATTATTATTCTCCTTGGGCCAAATTCTCTTCTAGGGTATTTCCACATCTGTTTAATGGTTCTATTGCTTCCAGAATATTCTATTCTAAGAACAAAGGTTATACTAGAGGTTATACCTCCTGCAACTACCAAAACATCAACAATGGTATGGGCCATGGGTAGCAAATCTGTCTGAAAATTTGTGCATTTTCTTCGCCATATAATCGGTTCAACATCACTATCAACATTTTGTATGGTTCCTTGAATTCTTATGTGGGGATAAGCTTATTCCCTTTCTTGAAAATTATATCTTTGTTTATCCACCAATTCTTCTTTAACTTGGTCTATCCTTTGTTATTTTGAGCAAATTTCTTTAGGAATGAATCATTGAGGGAACACATAGATCCAAGAAGGTGATATCTTGTATTAATGTATTCAGGATGAAAATATGTAATAAGTCATCCAGATTTATTCAAAATTGTGGCATTTATAGGGTCAAACTTCTTAAAACACCAGTGAGCTACTTCGATGTAAGGGAATAATGCATGTCGTGCAACTACTAGGTGAATTCCACTCTTCTAGATGTTCTAGCATGCTTCAAGGTTTTCATCTTCCAGAGGAAAGTATCCAGTATTGAATATTCTACATATCTCATGATATCTCAAGGAGTGATATTCTCTGATATGATAATTCGTATTAGTCACTAAAACCTCTACCCGATAGGAAGAAGTTTCAGGTGCAAACGTTTAAGAAGAATACGCCAAATTCCTAGATCTCTAGGTCATATGACTAACCATAGCTTGTTCTTTATATCCTGCAATTAACATGTTGATCATCAGTTATATTAATAACAAAAGATAATTCAATAATGTAATTCAAAATAACAAGAAACATTTGATTATAGCGAAAATAGTGTTTCGAGGGCATTATTGAATCGATTAATGCAAAACGGAGTGGTTACTTAGCATATGACAAACAAATATGATGTAAATGAGGGTTTTAGGGTCATAATATAGGCATTTAATTACCTTAAAAAGCAAATTGAATGATCTGTGTACTATGACCAGTTCAAAACTGGAGCATCATTGTGCCATTAATGTGATTTGAAAGCCTATATTGCCCAAATCCGTGTATCAGAGTGAAAAGGGGGGAAAATTTGAAACTTTGGTCTTCAAAGCCATCGATTTCGAAGGAGAAACATTAGCAGAGTAATTTACACTCTGATACCAAGGTATCGAAGAATATTTCGTTCCTAAAGTTGATTTGTGTGCCAAACGTTTAGGGGCACAAACGGTTATATAAACCTTTGGATTTGTTTATGTCGAAACATAAAAGTTTACTGTTGTATTAACACTATGATGCAATAACATCAAAGAATATTCCATTTTTAATATCGATTCCCATGCCAAAATATTAGGAGCACAAACAGTTAAGTATAAGTCTTTCAGAGTGAAACATCTCACCCTTTTATTCATACTCAGATGAAAAAGAATAAAAGAATATTCATTTTCTTATATTAGTTTCTGTGCTAAAAGTCAAAGTTTGAAAACGGTTAGGGGCATGTAGTTGGTGCTTATCGATCAACATTCAAAATATTGGGGATGTTTCACAACTCTAATGAGAAGGGTATCAAAGAATATTCCCTTCCTCAAGAAAATTTTTATCTCGAGAAAAATGCACAATAAGTCCACCGATGAATATTTGTTTTGCACAGCGTGGACCAATTGACACTGACAAAGTCCTAAATCTGTCATTGTGTAAGAATAACGTCTCAACATCCATGCGATTATCCCTCCACCAATGATCGATTGGAATATTAATAAAAAATAGAGTAAGTTGTAAACGTGGGCCATTAGACCGTGTTCATCGGACTTGGAAGTTGATCACGGGAAATATTACCTTGATAGAGAATATAGTTGTTACACGTCAAAATTACTCACTTCGATGATGTCTCATTGTCATTATCGCAAGTGTCGCACTTTTGTCGCATGTGTCACAAAAATCATACTGTCATCTCACCTGTTTCGCATCGCAAACGACATCACGAGAACACTTGGGATATCCTCTAAGACTCGTTAGAAGATGAAAATATATCTTTTGGAAATGAGTAGAATATTTTACCTTGAGGAATTACCATCCTAAAAGTATTTTTGGATATCAACACTCCCCTGCCCACTTGCAAGGAGAATTAGATCTCCTTTCCCTCTTAGGAGGGAGCGTTGCAACGCTCTGTGGCCAACTTTGAGGGAGCGTCGATCTATTGAGAAAATCTTGGGACAAATCCCCCTTATCTCTAAGGACAGCTAAGGAGCATCCGAGTCATTTTGGATCGAATCCAATTTCAAGGTTGGATCTAAGGGGAATCCCACAACTGATGGAGTCATATCCTCATCTTATCTCAAGAATATATAAGGTGGTTTAGCCTCTCAAAGCCTATATAAAGAGGCATTCTCATGGTATAAAGGGAGAATAATCAATGAAAGTATTGTCATTCTGATCATGGAGTTTTTGAGCAAGGGTTTGGACAAGGAGGACTTGGTGAGGATGCTACATCTGCATCTGCATTTGTAAGAACCTTGTTTTGTTCTCATTAATATATATGTTCTTAGCCTGTTTCCTTCAAGTTTGTGTACATTTTCATGGGCTTGTCTCTTTTGATGAATCTAGTTTTAAACTAATCTTGGTAGAATAGGAAGTATGCTTTGTTGTCATTGTCTATTGGATTTTAGTATTCATTGGAGGAATTGAAGATCAAGATCAACCCGGATCGAGTGAGGCCAAACTTCATAAAAAGGTACTCATACTTTCTTCTTCTTCTTCCTTGACTAGTTTAGCTTCATTTAAAGGAATGTCAGTGTTCAAAGTTAGCACCTTTCTGTCTTGGTCATAGGGGTCTAAGATCCAAGAGGACATTTACCTGCCCACGGGGGGATTTTCCTACAACAGAAATTGGTGACTCCAATGGCGATCGAAGCTTTTAGTTTTGGTTTCCTTCCTTGGTCTTTTCTTAGTCTTTTCCCATCTTCAGATCCTACTCACTGTGTTTTTCCTCTTTTTTAAATGTGTTGTTAGTCTCGAAGTCATCTTACACGTGCTGATAATCAAGCCTTCCGGAGTTTTTTGGTTTTCTGGGTTGTTACTTTTTCATTCTCAGAAAATAGCATGCCCCTCCCCTTACATCTAGAGTGTTGATTTCAAGATAGACACTTCCCTGCAGTGGTATGTAGAGTGCTTCAACGCTCTGGTTCCTATATCACCAGAATGTTGATTTCTCTTTCTCTTGAAAAATTGTGGGATATCTCTATTGAGTGTGGTTTTTGGTTTGTTATCCAGCTTAAGACTTTTCTATTACTATGTATCTTCTGTGAAGCTTGCAACCATTTTCTTTCTAAGGGTTTTTGGTTCTTTGTTTGGTTTTTAAAGATATTGGAATCATTATTCCTTGTTTTGGAATCACAATTCATCTTTGAGATCTTAAATTGGTTTGATACTTTCTTATTCATCTGATTACTTGACAGTTGTCACAAGGAAGTCCAAACATCTATGTGTTGTTCCATTTGATCTTTGTTTTATATTTCCAAGCAATTCTTCTTGCTTGAGGTTTTATTTTCTTTTTGAAAAGTTTGGATTTGTTTTACTTCTTGTTTGATCACTGTGAGAGTGTGCTTTTTGTTTATATCATATTTTCTTTCAATTGCTCCAACTTACAAATAGTGAAATATAGTTGGCATAAGAAGATTCAAATCAAATCAATCAAAGTTCATTTTTAAACAAAGAGATATACTTCTGTGATTGGATTTTGGATATTAGAATCATTTTTTGAGTGTTTTAGCATTGAATTGGATTTTTGTTGAGAGCATTGTATGAAGTCTCTACATTTTTTTGTTTGATAGTGAAAAGGAAAATCTCTTCTCCTTCCCATAAATAGAAGTTCATTGAAAGAAAATGATTGTTTATCATTTTTCTTATGCATTTTTGGAAATCAAGTCATAATATCATCAGTTTCACTCTCATTCACCTCTGAGTAAAGAACATCTACAAAAAAATCAAATTTAATTAAAATTGATCTAGAATTTTTTCTTTTTAGATTCCTCCACCAACATTAGAATAGGATTAGTGCTTTGGATTAGTCTATGAGTACAACTCTCCAAAGCATTAAAAACAAACATTAGCATATTGTGATAGGGAGAGAAAATCCATTTTTCGTATAAGCTTATCTGGGATCCCCCTCTCACACAGGGGTTATGCACAAGGTCGCATTCGAGAGAGCCACAAAGATTATCCCTTCGTGGTTTAACCATTTGTAGTAGTAAGATCGTATATTGGGGGTTCTTCTTGAGGTCCAACTATCTTCATTTGGTCTCAGTGATTCATGAACTCTGAATTTGTTCGGGGTCCTCTGGAGTTCTACCGGTCCACTTGTCCTCAGTTCTCTTGAAGGATCAGACTGGACTGTCGACTATACCCACCCAGGGGATGAATGCAAGTTGGTGTCTTTATTATCCATAATCTTTAGGGTATTTACAAAAGGTGACGGTGAAGGGAAGTCTTCACTGTACTTGGAACAAATGGTGGTCAAACTCACTCGGGCTCCTTGGAGGGTAAATCCACGATTACTGTGTGGAAGCTTGCACCAAGGAGTAAGTCTGTTAAGAAGGTTGTCATCGCAACTATTCCACCCTCTCATATTCTAGCCCCTTCTCAGCTTGATCATGCGATGTTGGATTTCATCACCAATTAGTACGGTCATTGAGAGAAGGTTTGTTTGCTTGTTGGTATTTCTATATTTTTTTATCATGTGTTGTTGTTTTGATAATTTTTCAAAATTGAGCCTGTAGATGATAAAGGTCTTCGCCGATCACGTAGGATGCAAGGGATGCCTCTAGAAGAAGGCTACCAACCCTTACCTCCTAATTCACCAGAAGAAATCTACCGTGAAGAGGTAGAAAATTGCTCTGACGCTGGGAGCATTGCTACTCCTTTGTTAGAAAATTTGGAAAGAGCCTTGGTTACGATTGAAGATCCCACTCCTCATACGAAAGTTGTGTTAGAATATCCTATTGAACCACTCTTGTTTCAATTAGACTCGTTCGGTAACGTTATAGAAGAAGAATTCCCAGGTTTTCCATTGAGAACAATTACCGAGACATATATGGTCTCCACAGAACCACTTTTTAATGATGACTATAACACCTCCATTCGTCCTACTAAAATAGTATATCCACATCAAAAACATGCTCATTCTATATGGACGACTCCATCAGGACGTGATCTTTATGAGCATTTTGAATATATTTGACAACCTCTTAATCCTCATGACTCTCCTACCGCTAAGGCGAGACCATATGGTCAAACTATTGATCACCCCATTGAACATGTCATCTATCCTATTGTTACGTCAGCACAATTCCACCTTAATGTTGGAGTCATCACTTCTATTCATACACAAGGCACTTCAACTACTAGTCTGACCTTTACACCTTTTCACTCTACAACTCCTCATGTTCTATAGAATCCTGTTGGAATGAATTTACAACAAAGAATGCAGACCCTTTCTAGACATACACAACCAACTGTGAGACATATCCCGATTGGGGGACAACCACCATCTAGTGGAACTATCCCTCCCGAGGGACAACCACCTTTAGCGCGCCTACCCCTCCTGGGGGAAAACCACCTTTGCATGTTCCTTCGAGAGGACAACCTCCCTTTACTGGTCAGGCCCCAGTTGTAAATCAACCTATGGCAAGGGGGAAACCTTCTTTTGTCGGAAACCATTCACAATCCTTGGGATTACTTTCAGGAGGTATGTTTCATCAACCCTACCCTGGGGGAAAATCATACCATAACCCACAAGGAGGAGTATCAAATCATGTTCCTTCCGGACTATCTTTTGGACAAACTTATCCAGGTGTCCCAAATCCCACTTGGGGCCATCAAGGACAACAACCTTGACCTCCCCAAGGGTCTAATGTTTATCCTCCTCAAGGGGATAATGTTTACCCTCCTCAGGGAATTTTTTTTTATCCCCCTCAAGGGAAAACCGTTTATCCCCCTCAACTAAATCAACTGACTTATACTCCTCATAATTTGTTGGGTTTTCCCCCACTCATGAATGTTCCTCAACAACCATTGAATCCTACCTATCCTGGTAAAAAACAATCATATATCGGAGGGCCTACTAGATACAATTATCCACCTCAACCAGTTTATGGCTCCACTGGTGTCCCTATGCCACACCAATATCACCCTCAGGTTAACCGACAATTACCCTTTCTTNATCCTACCTATCCTGGTAAAAAACAATCATATATCGGAGGGCCTACTAGATACAATTATCCACCTCAACCAGTTTATGGCTCCACTGGTGTCCCTATGCCACACCAATATCACCCTCAGGTTAACCGACAATTACCCTTTCTTTCCACTCTGGATCTCCCAGACTTGTCTCGGTTGAAAAATGATCCCATATTTCATTTTCCTTTTTGGCCAGTAATTGTTGCTAAGTTACCTTATGACATTTGATGGTAAACCTGGAGAAGAACCAAAAAACCATGTAATGACATTCCATTTATGGTGTTCATCAAAATCCTTAATGAATGATTCTATACGTTTAAATCTTTTCCAGCGCACACTTATGGGCTCTGCAGCCAAATGGTACATTGAACTTCAACATGGTTCTTTTCAATATTTCAACTCCCTCGCTATGGCCTTTCTCACCCATTTTCAATTACTCATCCGTTACGAGACGAGTACACAATTTTTAACCTCTCTTCATCAAACAAACTCTTTGCCTATCTCTGATCACATTCATGAGTGGAGACGACGATGAAGGTTGATTAAAGAGACCATTACTAACCAATTATTGGCAAAATGGTTTACTAAATCTCTTTTACCCCCGATTTCTCATGATGTTGCCATGGGTGGTGTAGTCACTGAGGAAGAAGCCATTGCCCAGACTCAATATTTAGATTTGGTTTAATCACAATATGGTACCTTGTACGAGTTAATTCCAAATTTTTCCTGTACTCCTACTGATCCATCCAAACCTTCATCCACGACACATGCGGATGGAGTTATTGGTACCTTCAAAACCCAATCCACATCACTATCGACCGGAATAGTAAATCGATATCTTTCCACACCTGTAACAAGTTCGACTTCACTCCCCTCTACCTCCCTCCTGACTCAAATCTCTGAGGTGAATGCAGTCCAATCCGCCTCTTCACAACAATCTGGAGGCAAGAATAAAACCAAAAATAAACCCAAAATAATATTAATAATAATGAACATCTCAAAACCCAAACTCCATCGCCTGCTACTGAAAAGAAACCACAACGAAAACCGAAATTCCCATGTCTTATTTATGGTGAAGATCATTTCACTTGAGACTATCCACATCGTGACGAAGTTGCAAAACTTTTCAAAGGGAATTCCCAACCCGCCATGTTGACACAGCCTCTTCCTCAACAACAATCCATGGTTGCTCAAGCATTTTCCCCTCCCACAGGGGGAAGTTCTATCCATCCTCCTAGTGATGAAGCCTTGACAAGTGCTCATATTTATATGTTTGATGGGATTGATTTAACCACTCGCACTACCACATACAACACACCGGCTAAAACTGATAAAGAAAAGGTCACTAATGGTACACAATCAGATCCATCTCCCGCCTCCGTTAGTCTTCCATCTATTAGTCCTCCATCTGGATCACTTCATATAGATAAACCTACTTTTGACTCTATTCTATTCCCTCTCAAGATCACTATTCACAAATCAACGTTTAATCCTAGTTCACGTGCCACCCAAAACTACAACATTGTTGAAGATTTGGCTCAAGAACCGTGCGCTATGTCCGCTCTTTAAGTTATATAGCACTTCCCAAGTCAATGTAGAATTCTCTTGGGCTAGCATTGGTGCCATTGATCCCGAGTCGTCCAACAATATCACATTTAACCTGAAAAATTTCAAGTCATGACTTTCTCATCAGCTTGCTTTTCAAATTGATGTCGTTGTTCATAAACAACACATTCACCGCACCATCTTGGATGAGGGAGCTTCCACTTGTGTCATGTTGTTAGCTTGTTGGAAAGGGTTAAAATCACCTGCACTTAACCAATCCCCTACAATGTTATGAGATTTCGACAGGTGAGGCTTTCGTCCTCACAGACTCTTGCAGTCCTTAGTCGTTCATTTGGGAGGTAAGACCTTCTTTGTTGATGTAGAGGTGGTCGATGCTCCCCTTGATTACAATTTGTTATTAGGAATAATTTGGTTTTATGCCATGACTATCATTGCTTCATCGATGTTTCGATGTGTACAATTCCCTCATCAAGGCAAAATTGTCACTATCGACCAGTTATATTACTGTACACCCGACGCTCACACTCTCACCACCAAATATATTCCTTTCTTGGGAGATAATAGAATCACTTATGAAAGTGTTAGTGTAGGTATTTTAAAATATTCTTCCCTTACGGGTACTTTCCCTACAAAACTTCCTCCCACCACACAACATATTTCCACAATCAATATGATTTCGACTATGGCCTATCAATATTTAGAATCATCTGATCCTTGTCTTGTGCCTAGTCCGTTAGAATTCGATGCACTGAGTGACATTATGCCACTTAGTCCAGCTGAGGCTTCATATGATGCTATCCAACATGCCTCTCCCTCCTTGGATGGCCAACATATATTGACATCCAACACTTATTTGTTTCCATCTTGGCTGAATTCCTTATCCTCTGATTTTGACTACATTTCCCATAATTTCCATCAAACGAATCCATTATGGAAACACTTAGTATTGATGAGGTACCTTGGGATGACAACCATCATCGATCATCTTTTCTTCTTCCTCTAGAAAAAATTCAGGAAGATATACACTCTATATTCCCTCCCGATGTTGTTAATTCTCCCCAATCTCCTATACTTACCCAGGATACTACTTTCGATGGGAATTTAGGAAACATCACTTCTACGATCGCTATTAATATCTCAATCAAAGAAGGTATCGTGGAAAATGTTCATCTTAGTGCTAATTGTTCTCCCTAGGAAGTGGCTTCTTATACCACTTTATTTAAATAATTTTGCAATGTCTTCACTTGGATCTACGAGGAAATTCCCTCAATCGATCCCTCGATCATCGTGCAATAAATGAAAACTTACCTAGGTGTTAAACCCATGTGAAACAAACTTCACCCGGTTCATCCTAAGAAAACCGCGGTCATAAAGGAAGAAGTTGGAAAACTATTGAAATCTAGCTTTATCTATCCTGTCCCCTTGACAGAATGGGTTTCTAACATTGTTCCAGTTGCTAAAAAACAAGGCACCATTCGTGTCTACGTGATTACAGGGATGTTAACAAGGATTCTCCCAAAGACAATTACCCCACACCCTTCATCGACCAAATCATTGATAATTGTGTTGATAGCGTTATTTTCTCTTTCATGGATGGATTTTCAGGATATAACCAAATTGACATTCTACCCACTGATCAACATAAGACAACCTTCATCTCCACGTGGAGAACATTTGCCTATCAAAAACTACCTTTTGGTCTCAAAAATGTTGGTGCCACTTTCCAGTGGGCCATGTCATATTCTTTCCACGATATCAAACATATTGTAGAACCTTACCTCTATGATTTACCTGCCCACTCATCCAGTTGATCAAACCATATTGGTCATCTACGGGAAATTTTTCTTCGATGTCGGTTCTACCGTATCTGTTTGAACCCACACAAATGAATCTTCGTTGTCGAATCAGGTCGACACCTTGGTTTCGTTGTCTCCAAATATGGGATTAGGGTGGATCCCTTAAAGATTAAATCTATTCTTTCTTTACCTCCTCCCAACAATATGACCCAACTACAAAGTTTGCAAGGGAAAGAAAATTTTATTCATCGTTTTATATGTAATTACACCGAGCTTACTAAAGGATTTATGCGATTGTTGCAGAAAGACACTCCTTTCATATGGTATGACACTGCTCAATGATTTTTCGATTCTCTTAAACATGCATTGAACCATACACCTCTTTTGCATCCTTCAAATTGTGCACGAGACTATATCCTTTATTTTTAAACCTCTATTTCCACTATCACCATGGTGTTAGTTCAAGAGGACCCTAACGGTGAGGAACATGTGATCTACTATCTGAGCAAGAGTCTATCTGGTCCCGAGCTCCGATATTCACATGTTGAAAAGTTGGCTCTGGCAACTGTCATTATCGTCCAGATATTTCTACATTACATCCTGTTATGCACTATCATGGTCATTGTGGACTCGAACCCCATGTATCATATTCTGACACATCAAGTCCTTGGGGGAAAATATTCCAAATGGATCGTTATTCTTCAGGAATTCGATCTCGACTTTTCCAAATAAAAAGATAAAAAATCCTTGGTTTTTCTGCAAATTATATGCGATCTTCCCCATGTTGATGAATATACTAAGCCTAGTGATTCTCTCCTCGATGAATCTTTGTTCCTCATTAGCACATCTGACCCTTGGTATGGAGATATCCTTCTTTATCTTCAAACCCAACGTTTTCATCCCGATATCTCCCGTGAAGAACACTGTCATATTCGCCACCATTATAAACGCTACCTTATCATCGGTGACACTTTGTATCACTGTGGTATTGACACTATCTTATGAGGTTGTTTAACTCATGATGACGTTGAACATGTTCTAAATGACTGTCACCTTGGATTATGTGGCAGTCACCTTTTTGGGATGGCTACAACTCAGAAAATATTACGTGTCAGTTACGTTTGGCCCTCCATATTCAAAGATTGTATTGAAGTTGTCAAAATATTCCCACCCTGCAGAGTTTTTCATAAAAAGGTACGCACCCACCCTGCTCTATTGCATTTTATTGTCACCATCGGTCGCTTTGCCAAATAGTGCATTGATTTTATGCAATGTAAGCCTACCTCAGCTAGGGGGCACAATTATATCATCATTTCCATTGATTACTTCACAAAATGGGATAAGGATATGCCTACTTTTCTTAATGATGGTCATACTGCAACTCTCTTCATCTTCAACCACATCATCACTCGCATTGGTGTTCCACAAGCCATTGTCACTGATCACGGTTCACATTTTCAAAACCAGATGATGAGTCAGTTACATGTCAAGTTGGGTTTTCACCATGATAACTTCTCCCCATACTATCCTCAATAAAACAAACAATTTGAAGCTATCAACAAAGTCCTTAAAACCATGATTCAATGCATGGTGGGGGTAAACAAAACTTCTTGGCATATACAACTTTTCTCCACTCTTTGGGATTACCGCACCTCAATGAAAAATGCAACTAGATTCACTCATTTCCAGTTGGTATATGGCGTCGAAGAAGTATTACCAATCGAGTGAGAAATTCCTTCATTGAAACTCAAAGTAGAACTCCTGCCTCACACTTTTGTTGAAGAAGAATGTTTCCTATATCTGAATAGGTTGGACAAAACACGTCACGATGCTGCTCTCATTAACGAGACTTATCAAAAATGAATGAAGAGTTAATATGAAAAATCTGTCCACCCTCATACTTTCACAGAAGGAGACCTAGTCCTCGTTTATGACCAGGCTCATGATAAGTTAGGGACAGACAAGTTAGAACCTTTGTGGCATGGACCCTACATCGTAAAACATGTATTACATAGAGGTGCCTACGAGATAGTTGACTATGACAAAATGTCTCTTGGTGAACCCCGGAATGGGATTTACCTTAAGAAGTACTATGCTTAGAACATCTAGCATATGTGATTTGTACACTATTGTACTTTAGTTTTTTGTGTGCATTTTTTCTCTTGCGTGTACGAGTTTTGTCTTAGCCACTTATACTTTGTCTTGTGATTGTGTGCGTAGATGACATCTTCCTTTCCTATCTTTGTTGGGTTTGCAGATGGCGCTATTCGGCACACGCAGAACATTGCTTCTGTAGCTTGGGTCATTTACCACTCTGATGAGTTGGTGAGTTCAGGAGGCGTTTTCGTAGGATCGACAACCAATAACATGGAAGAATATCACGTTGTCATTGGACTTTTAACTGAGACCTCCTGTCTAGTTATATCTTGTATAATCATTAACCTAGACTCTCAACTTGTGGTTTGTCAGCTTAATCGAGTATACATCATTCACAATCCTATCCTATTGTGTCTCCACCTATGAGTTTTTCATCTTGAAAGAATGTTTGAATTTACACAATATAGACACATACCAAGAGAACTCAACACAACCGTGGATTCACTAGCAAATTATATTTTGGATCGGTATCTCGCGCATAGATAAAAAAACTTTATAAAGAAATGAATCACACATAAAATAAAAACACCACACAAGATTATTTGTAACATCATTGGCACCACAAAACTCTGATATATATATATATATATATATATATATATATAAACTGTGTGATAGAAAAAGTTTGTTTACATCAAAAAGTACATAGAAGGGAAAAATTTAGGCCCTCGTTCCCATGATATCATCATGAAAAAGACTAAAAATACATCTAAATGATCCTAATCCTCCTGCACCTCATTTTTCTCCGAGAATCACACCACTGCACAAGACACTCATCAAAGAAGGTGGTTGAGACTCTTAGGAACCCCCACTATATGCCTCTGTAAATGTAGGGGTACATCTCACCTCCTAAGAGGAGGGACACCCATCGTAAGACCATGAAGGTTCCTCTCGACCTTCCAGAGACCCCCCACCACTACCTCGAGCTCTATGACTATATGTGTGTCTCCGTGATGCCCTAGTGCCATCATATCAGTCGGACGTGATGCACCTCTATCTGCATGGTGAAACAATGCATCTGTTAAAAACCCCTCTGTGTACACATAAAAATAATATAAAAAATTTAAAATAAAAAAACACTTTACAAGGTTTTGGTTTTGTACTTGACGCATCCCAGTCTATACCCTCTGGAAGGGATAATTCCATGCTACCCCATAAATCTACTCCGAAATATGGAAAGTCCTCAATGATGATCAACTGATGTCTCAACCAAGAAAATAAGTTGGTTGTGAACTTAAATTTTGAGTCGATTCCCAATCTTGGAGACAAACTCATCCACCTTTCCATTTGTGGTTCAGTCATCGGTTGTGCCATCAACGCGATTTGCGGCTTCATATGAGGTATCTGTTATAGAAAGAACGAAAAGAAAAAGGAACCATACCCAAATTTCTTTTGTCTTCCAGTCCTGCATTTTGTAATTTGATCCTTCACATTGCGAAGGAAAGTTGCACTCTAGTTGAACAAACTTGGCTCCACGCATTGTAGAGCATAAGCCATTTGGGATTTTGAGGCCAGATGCACACTGGTGCTACCTTCCAAATTGGTTATGGCAAGCACAATGGATCGAAGAGTCAAATATCTAACCTCTTTTATCACGATTCTTCCTCCTACCAATTGTGACTCCTGAACACAATGATTTTCCAGGTACACCTCAATAGGAAAAGGAGTTTCTAGTTGTCCGGAAAAAATTATAGGGGCCCCTCTCTTCGAGAGGCCAATCAAAAAGTATACGTCCTCAAGCTTGATTTTGAGCATTTGCGAGCCAATCTGGAACACCTATTCAATGTCATCCCACAATCCAATTATATACTCAAGTAACAGGACTTCCTTTTTCATATTTTGTAGTTTAAAGTACTTGAGGAGGCCACAATTCCTCAAAGCGACCCTCGTTTGTGGGTTTTGCAGTGCATCTATGTCATATATCTCATGCTCGCGCTCTTTCCATTCGATCATGGTTTTTATCAATGCAAACTGCAAGAAAATTCAATTAAAATCCATTAATCATCTCATCATAGAACATTTTTGGGTATTTTTTAGCTTAAATATCAACTTATTTTTTCATTCTGCGTCGACGCTCCCTTAAATGCATCCATAGGGTACTAGCACTCCCCTGGAGTACATACCAGGGTGCCGAAAACATGGTCGATGCTCCCCTTAGCCCTTTGAGGGAGAGTTGATCTGGTTCAACGCCTAGAGCTTCCTAGGGAGCCCAAGATGAGACTAAAAAGTACCTAAAATGAAATTTTAAACCATACAAAATGATTAGAAAGAGTTAATGGCCAACCTGATCTGGATAGAAATGAAAACGGTGGACCGTAGCTTCGATGCCAACAACTTCAAAATCACTCTCCGAAGTCGAAATTACCAATGCTAGAAGAGTTTGGCACAAATGAAATGCTAAAAAACATTTTTAACCCTATTTCATTGTTATAGGCTTCATTTTTGCTAACCTATAGTCTATTTTGGGTTTCAAAATCTTTTTTGGAGATGTCACTAATACCCTGGAATGCAGATTCGTCATCACTTGCAGGTTTGAAACAATATTTTTCCGTTTAACCTTGTCACATTGATGAGCACGGTCTTAGTTCTTTCTCACGCTCGAAAAAACATGAGAATGTAACCAAGTAGACTTTTTTCTCTTTTTTAGACTCGTAAGGATATACGAAAAAGGAACCCCCTAGAGTCTCCTTTAAGATCTTTTCAGAATCTCTAAACATGAAAATATTGTTGAGTGATCTTGCTTCCTTTCACACTCGTTTAAAAGGTTTTGAAAGTGCATCTCCCGAGTATAAGTTTATCTCTTTTTCATACTTCAGAGACTAATATTATGAAAAAGGACAACCTTGGAGTCATCTTTAAGTTATTTTCAGACTCTCTAAATATGCAAAACCAACAATTTTTCCTTCTCTGGACTCGTTAAAAATTACACATTGAAGGGCCCATATGGGACCGAACCCTTACTTCTTCTGGTTTGTTAAACAAAAGAAGAGGAAATTACCGAAGGTGAGTTATATCGATCATGTGTTATCCTCCTCGAGCTCGTAAAAATAAAAATAGGTACTCGTCCATTTGGATGGGGGGAAAATTGAAGGAAGCAAGCCAAAACATTTTTTGGGAACATCACAAGTCACTCTTGCAGTCAGCCTCGAACATGACACATTGTTCTTACATACATTTTAACTTGTTGAACCTCTACAATGAACCAATCCTATGAGTTTCTTTACTCCTTTGGGTCACCCGATGAAAGTCATCGTATCCACTACATCATGTTTTGGTCCATGTCGTGTTTTTGTCCTTTGTGCCTCAGTGTTCAAGGGAAGTATCCTCCTCGAGAGTCAACCATAAATATTTCCAGTTTCAATACTCATTTCAGTCCATACTCATTTGATTCACCATCTTACATCTCTATGTCAGTTTCGTGTCATTGATGGGGGATACATCAAGGCCCTCCTTCGACGAGTCTTTTCCTATCGACTTCAACACATCATCCAGGACTTAGACTTAGAAACTAATTAGTACCTTGGGACCTGCATGCTTCAATGCCAGGCTCCTCGCTTCCGACAGTGGGTTTACATCATTGACCTCTGATCAGATCATTCCACAAATTTTTGGCTTCATCTCATCTATTCACATTCGTTGGATTGTACTAGGGTACCTTGGGAGTAATTGACATCACTAGTGATTTCCATCACACTTGTTAACGATTTACCTCAATGACCGGTAATCAAGTGGTTTCTACCATGTTCAACATCAAATCATCTATTCACATGGTTAGATTCATACTACATCAGGATTAGGAAAAATACCATGGGTTAAGTGTTCACTCTGATATCTACTTTACCCAGGCTGCGAAACGAGATCATTTGAGCATATTAATATATATATACCATCACACAGATCCACTTTGTATTGGTCTGTGGCTATGTCTTTTCATCGTGTATATCCAATGTGTATTTCTCATGGCTACGATCGATTCATGTCATGGAAGTATAGATCCACATTGTATCTTTGGTGGTTATACCCTTAAGTCAATATGATTATGGATCCGCAGTGTATTTGGTGGCGGCCATACCTTAAAAGTTCTTTATCACTCAAGAATAGGTATGCCTGCCTTGGGTTTGAAACATGTCATAACATTTGTTTCATGGTTGTTAGCATCTTATACCAAGTTCTCCAACTCCATACCCTTGCTTCGACAGTATACAAAGTACTTCAGTCATCAGTTTCCGTATTTTGACCTCGCACTTTGGGGGGAAATCTGTTATACATCAAAACTACTCACTTCGATGATGTCTCATTGTCATTATCGCAAGTGTCACATTTTTGTCACAAGTTCCGCAAAAATCATATTGTCGTCTCACCTGTGTCGCATCGCGGACAACATCACGAGAACACTTGGGATATATTCTAAGACTCTTTAGAAGATGAAAATATATATTTTGGCAATGAGTATAATATTTTACCTTGAGGAATTACCATCCTAAAAGTATTTTTGGAGATCAATGCTCCCTCGCCCACTTGCAAGGAGCGCTCACTCTCCTTTCCCTCTTAGCAGGGAGCACTGCAACACTCTGTGGCCAACTTTGAGGGAGCGTCGATTTGTTGAGAAAATCTTGGGACAAATCCCCCTTATCTCTACGGATAGCTAAGGAGCATTCGAGTCAGTTTGTCTTGAATCCAAGTTCAAGGCTAGATCTAAGGGGAATCCCACAACTTATGGAGTCATATCTCAACTTATCCCAAGAATATCTAAGGTGGTTGAGCCTCTCAAAGCCTATATAAGGAGGAATTTTCATGGTGAAAAGGGAGAATAATCAGTGAAAGTATTGTCATTCTGACCGTGGAGTTTTTGAGAAAGGGTTTGAACAAGGAGGACTTGGTGAGGCTGCTACATCTGCATCTACATTTGTAAGCACCTTGTTTTGTTCTCATTAATATATATGTTCTTGGCTTGTTTCCTTGAAGTTTGATTACATTTGCATGGGCTTGTCTCTTTTGATGAATCTAGTTTTAAACTAATATTGGTAGAATAGGAAGTATGCTTTGTCTTCATTGTCTATTGGATTGCAGAATTCATTGGAGGACTTGAGATCAAGATCAACCCGGAACGAGCGAGGACAAACTTCATAAAAAGGTACTCGCAATTTCTTCTTCTTCTGCCTTGACTAGTTTAGCTTTATTTAAAGGAATGTCAGTGTTCAAATTTATCACCTTTTTGTCTTGGTCATAGGGGTCTAAGATCCAAGAGGACATTCACCTGTCCGCAGGGAATTTTCCTACAACAATACTAATAATGGGTGTTGATATTAATTCTAAAATACTTTGAAGGTTGAGAAAGCACTGGTAACTATATCATGGAAAGTGATAACTCAACTTCAAAATGAAGATAGCAGTAAAAAGAGAAGACATTCATACTACATAAACAAAGGCCAATACCTTTCCAATCATGTAGTAATATAGTACCTTGATTGTTTTTTAGAAAGAGGGAACCCAATCAAAATATCTCTTGAATGAGATATTTTAAGTGGGTTGTTGTGGGGTCGTCACAACAAATGGAGACACACTTGTTAGACTGTGAGTCCCTAGATAATTACAAAGTCTGATATGCATTGATATGACTTGTAAGCCTCATCTATTCATGAGGTTTTGTCATGATCCATTGATGAGTTGTCAATGAGATCTAGATCTAGATCTGGTCTATCCATGTACTATGAATTCATATCTTGATATCAGTACAATGTGCATCATAATGGATTAAATTCTTTTCAGACATATGTTTTCTTGTCTTGCTTGTGCTCGATTCTTAACATAATCTCAGAGCCATGGTAAAGAGTAAAGAGTGAGTGATAATATCAAAGTGTATTGAATCTTAAAATGATTGGTAGTTTTTCCATGGAACATGAAGAGGTATTTATGTTGTAGAACATTTGATTGGTATGTATTGTCTAATTTTGATATCATATCTAATGCTTGTGAATAACTACTTTGAAAGATCAATTTGTGATCCTTTCTCTCTTTGTAATCAAGTTGGAAAAATGATCTGAGATCTGGTATGTGGAATGATTTGGCTCAATCATGTACTTTGTATTATGTTCAACATATCTGGATTGATTTTAAGGAGGCATTGGTAAAGCAAGTTCATTATTATATCGATTTGTATTCTAAGCTAAATTTTGATGGAAAAATAGAATTAATTTCATTTTTTTTTAAATCTGCTTCTAATTGTTATTCCCGTCCATCATGGTCACGATGGATCATCATTGAGTATATGTGATCCACCCCTATCAATTTAAGAATCAATATGGCTTAAGTCCTTTTCCGCTATTTTGTGTCTCATTATGCTTGTGTTCAATTATTAACATACATCTTTGTGAATAGGTGTTTAACATTTGAGTTTTCTGGTTGTTGACAAAACAAGAAGCTGAGCAAGAAACAAGAAACTGAGTAGATAAAACGAGAATGGAAAGTGTACAGTGCCAATGTATTTGATGATAGTATAAATCTATAAAGGTAAAAAAAAAACCAACGAATCAAGAAGTCAGAACCAAATCCTAACGACTGGTACAACTGTCCAGAACAACTGGCAGTGTATAGTCATATGTTGTTGAGGTGATAACTAACACTCCCTCTTAAAATCAATAGTTACAAACATGAGCACTGATAATGCCTAAGTGTTGTCTCTGAAAATCAAAATTGGTTTTTCCCAATGGCTTTGTAAAGATGTTTGTGAGATGGTTTTGTGAGCCACAAAATTGAAGTGCAATTTCACCATTATTGACTAGCTCTCTTATGAAGTGAAAGCGAGTGTCAATGTTCTTGCTTTTCTTATGAAAAAACATAGTTTTTTGATAAAGCAATTGTTGAAGTATTGTCACAGAAGATAGGAGTTGGCTCATTTTCTATATGTGACATGTCATTCAACAGTCTTCGCAGCCACACAACTTGACAAGAAGCTAAGGTAGAAATGACATACTTTGCCTCTACAGAAGATATTGAGACAATGGGTTGCTTCTTTGATGCCCAAGAAATCAGATTCATTCCCAGGTGAAAAACATACCTTGATGTGCTTTTCCAGTCATCTAGACTTCTTGGAAAATCACTGTCAGTGTAACTAGAAATATGGTTATCTTCAGACTCAATGTACCATAAACCAAAATTGAGAGTGCCAACAACATATCTTAGGATCCTTTTCACCATCTTCCAGTGAGAATCTTTGAGAGATTCCATGAACCTGGAAACAAAGTCGGATGCATACATAATATCAGGTCTAGTTGTTGTAAGATACACCAAACTACCTACTAAACTTTTGTGCAAAGTAGAATCCACTGTAGGTCCTGCATCTTGCTTGCTCAATTTTGTGCCTAGGGGTATAAGAGTTTTTGTTGGATTGCAATCTTCCATGCAAAATATTTTTATGATGTCCGCTGCATACTTTTGCTGACAGACAAAAATCCATTTGGGTGATTGGTCCAACTCAATCCCCAATAAATATTTCATTATGCCAAGATCTGTCATCTCAAACTTAGATTGCATGGCATGTTTAAAACTGGTTAACTCAAGATTTCTAGTATATATCATGTCATCAACATAGAGACAGACAATCATAATTTTACCTTGCTGATATGTTTTGGTGTATAGAGTTGGCTCATTTTGGATTCTGTTGAAACCACTCTTGATCAGGTAAGTGTCAATTATGTTGTACCAAGCTCTTGGACCTTTCTTTAAGCCATACAAGGCTTTATTCAACCGATACACTTTGGCTAGCTTCTCTTTGACTTCAAATCCATGTGGTTGATCCACATAGACCTTTTCTTCTAAGACAACATTTAGGAAAGCTGACTTGACATCCATCTCGTATACTTGCCATTTGTGTTGAGATGCTATGGCTAAGAGAGTCCTTACAGTGTCCAGCCTTGCTACTGGAGAAAAAAATTCACCATAATCAATGGATGGTTGTTGTGAGAATCCTTTGGAAACAAGTCTTTCTTTGTGTTTTTCAATCTTCACCTTTTCATTGAGTTTAGTCTTGTAAACCCACTTAACACCAATACTTGTCTTATGTCTAGGAAGATCAACAAGATCCCATGTCTTGTTCTTCTCAATAGAGTCAATTTATTAGTTCATGGCTTGAACCCAATGTGGTTCTTTAGCTGCCTCTTTAAAATATGTAGGTTGACATGGCATTAATGCAAAAAGATTGTGTTGATCAATATCATCCAACTCCTGATGGGTCTCTCTCAAGCTTCAAGGTCTTTGATTTTGAATTTCATAGGAGAAATTTCTGCTTGAAGAAGAACTGTCCTAAGAAATTTTAGGCTGTCCTTGTACCTGCAATCTTAGAAGGATGGGCTGATGTGTTTGTTGTCCTGAATTTTCTGTGTTTTTAGGAAGTGCCAGTAATGGATTTTGACTGTCCATAGGGAAGTTTTTAGACTCACTCCAAAACTGATTTTCAAGAAATTTGACATCTCTGCTGAGAATGAGTTTCATTGAAATCGGATTGTAGAGTGTGTAGGGTTTGGATGTCTCATTGTAGCCAACAAAAATGCATTTCTCACTTCAATCATATAGTTTCTTCCTCAATTCGGAAGGTATGTGAGCAAATGCAGTGCATCCAAAAGTCCTAAGATGAGAAACATTCAGTTTTTTACCAATCCATGCTTCTTGAGGGACCTTCATCTTGACACTAGTGGTTGGGGATCTATTCAGGAGATAAACTGAACATGCTACTACTTCAACCCAAGATAATTTTGAAACACATTTCTCTTTAAGAAGGCTCCTTTCCATGTTCATTATAGTCTGATTTTTCCTCTCAACGACTCCATTTTGTTGTGGAGTATACCTGGTTGTGGTTTGCATGATTATGCTTTATTATTTGCAAAAATTTGTAAATTCAGTTGAACAATATTATCCTCCTCCATATGACCTGAGAATCTTCACATATTTCCCTCTTTGTTTTTCATCTTCAGCCTTGAACTCCTTGAACTTTGCAAAGGTTTCGGACTTGTGTATGAGGAAATAGATCCATGTTTTTCTGTTAAAGTCATCAATAATGTTAGAAAATAAAAGACACCACCTATTGACTTTGTTTGCATTGGTCCACATAGGTCAGTGTGAACCAACTCTAAGGTTGTTTGGCTTGAGTGGCAGATTGTGGAAAAGTAGTTCTCTTATGTTTTCCAAGAATGAAAGACTCACATGGAGGATTTTTCTCTTTGAATATAGTTAGACCTTTGGCCATGAAATTCTTCTGTAGAAGGCTTAGAATCTGAAAGGGAAGATGTCCAAATCTTGTGTGCCAAATCATAGTTTCATTAGGGGTGGATGCACTTTGTGGATAATATTGGGTCAATTTTGCAATTCTAAGGGTCAGGGGAAACATTTTATTCCTTGTCATGTGGATTTCAGAGATCAATTTTTTGCTTGGATGTTTGTCATATATCCTACATGATGCTCCTTCAAAATGTACCTTATAGCCATTTTCAACTAGTTGTCCTACACTTAACAGATTATGTTTTCGATCTGGAACGTGATAAACATCGTTTATGTCTTTCTTTACATGTTTTTTAGTGAGAGTAGGTACAATTCCTTTGGCTTGAACTTTGACTAAAGAGTCATATCCATGTGTAATATTAGATGAAATACAGGAATCAATACATCAAAGTAAATATTTGTTACCAGTCATGTGATTGTTGCATCCATTGTCCAACAACCAGAGGTCCTTGTGTTGTTCTTCAGTTTTGTGACATGAGAGAACCATCCCATCTCAGGTGTCTCCTTCATGATTTGAGACATGGGCTCTGCCTGAGTACTGATTTGCTTGCTTCTTTTTGCATTCAGATTCATAGTGCCCATACTTTTTGTAGTAATAACATTGTATTATTTCTTTTTCATTTGATCTCCTCCCTCTGCCTCTTTGAGGATGGAAATTCTGATGTGCGTGACCTTCACCTGAGTGATTGTTTCTTAGACTTCTCCCTCTTCCTCTATGACCTTTGCCTCTGCCTCTTCCTCTCCCTCTGCTGAAAGATAATTGAGTGTTGAAGGAATTGGCTATTGACTCATCTTCTAGATGCAGTTTGGTCTCATGTGACAACAGAGAACCCATGAGTTCATCTGTTAAAAAATTTGACAGATCCTTGGATTCAAAGATGGTTGTAACAACCATTTCAAATTTCTTTGGAAGTCTTATGAGGACTTTCTCAACAATCCTTTGATCAGGGATGGCTTCACCAGTCAACCTGATTTGGTTTACAATTCCCATGACTCTGTACATAAATTGATCAACATTTTCAGACTCTGTCATTTTTAAAGTCTCAAAATGTGTCCTCAAGGTCTGCAGCTTGACTGTTTTGACCTTGTCATTTCCATGGTAGGTTGTATTGAGAATGTCCCATGCCTATTTTGAGGTAACAACACCTGTGATTTTTGAGAAAATTGAGTCATCTATTGAGTTTTGAATCCAGAACTTGGCCTTATTCTCTCTTTTTCCTCTATTCTGCATGAACAACTCTTTCTTCATTGTTCATGGCAGCTAGATCGGTTGGATCTGGTTCCACATAGCCAAGATCCACTAGATCCCAATAATCCTATGCTTGTAAGAAAGATCTCATTGTGAGAGACCAAAATTCATAGTTCTTTCCAAGAAGAATCGACCATTGTGTTGGTGCTAAATGGTTAGAGGTTGGCCATTTTTGTAAAAAAATTTAGAACAAAAAACAAATTGTTAGTATTGTTCGTGATTTTTATCAGGGATGAAAAATACCTCTGATATATGCAAGTAGATAGGTCCTCTTTCTGTTTCCTATGCGTAAAACTAGGTCCTCAAGGGTCCAAAACACACCAATGAAGTACGAGCTCGAGCTACAAGAAATTTCTTGTTTCCTGCTATCAATCTTGTTGGATTTGATTGTCCGAGCACAAGATCGTGTAGTGTCAGAGCCCTGAGCTACGTTCTTTATCAACTCTAACAATTTAATGGCGAAAACTAGGTGCTCAGGGGATTCTTTTTAATGAACCAAGGGATAAGAACCAAGTGCTCCGGGGCTTCAGGCTTCGGGTGTTTCAGGACTTCTGGACTTTCTACCCTTCTTATCTTCGAATACACAATTCACGAACTACTGAATAATAGGCAGCAAGATCAACGGTCCTCAACAAACACTCAGATCAACGACTCAATTTTTTTTGTTTCAGGGTTTGACAATTTTTGCTGATTGCACCAACACACAAGACACTCGCAAAGTGTCGATCGCTGAAAAGGATAGATCAGAAGGCTCTTATTCCTCCACTCGATTATTGGCTCTATGCCTCCTTCGCACTTCGAGCTTTGACTATTTTTCCACAACACCTTTTCGCAAATCTGTCGAATCGACGAATCGACAAATACGCCGAGGTCTTTGTCGATGGACAGTTAAGATTTCTTTTCTTCGAGCTTCGACGATTTCTTTTGGTCGTCCACACAACATGACCCTTCGTATCTGCCGACGTTGAAATGCCGAAACGGTTGAGCGTTGAATGGCAACAAAGATCAATGGCCCACAATGCTCATCCAACTGATGATTAAGATGCTTTTCGGGACTTCGAGAGTTTTCTCCTTGTCTGCTCAACGACACAAATTCACCGAAGTTCCTAATCTCCAGAGTGACATAAGCGTGATCAACGACTTGGATGTACTCTGGCTCTTCGGAGCTTTGGGAGTTCACGACTCAACACAGCTTAGTTCTTCTAGAGTGCTGGTGCTCCGAATCTCCGTATCTAGCGCCACACATCCACTGAAATCAACGGTCTCGATGCTCTCCAAGAATTCGGGGCTTCGGGCCTTTTCAATGCACAATACCAACTATCCTTTGGAGTGCCGAATTAGCGAACTTCCAGATTGCAGGATCTAAGGATCCACATGTTCTTTCCGATGGAGGACTGAGATCAGTTCCAGCCTTCAGGCCTTCGAGAGTCCTCACAATGCCGCACTTTATTTCCTCTGAAGTATGAGATCATCGAATATGGGGATCGTTTGACATGTGGCTACTGGATCGAACAGTCCAGATTCACTTCGGAACTTTGGGAGATTTGAGTCCTATGCAACCCTTGCGATTTCCGCAATTGCTCTCCATTGTCGATCTGTCTTCAACAAGATCTGACGGTCATGACTTAATTTTTGAATGATTTAATGGCTACTGTCACTCGTACCTAGATCTAATAGTTGAGATTTGTTCCCGCGGCCGATCTAACGACTACTGTAGCTTCTCCTCTACTATTTCTGCATCTTTCTCCTGAAGAAAGGATTCCATGAATTCTTAAAGCTCTTCGTCTTGAATCTTCTTCTGCAAATCTGCCTCCTCATGCTGTGATGTCTCCAGCGCTACTTCTCTCCCTCTGTGAAGAGTCTTACCTCCTGCACTCGGATACCATGAGAAAACAAGAAGCTGAGCAAGAAACAATAAACAAAGTAGATAGAACGAGAATGGAAATGCAGACCGCCAATGTATTAGCTGATAGTCTAAAGCTATAAAAGGAAAACAAAACCAACAAATCAAGAAGTCAAAAACAAATCCTAACGACTGGTACAGCTGTCCAGAACAACTTGCATTGTACACTCATACGCTGCCAGTGTTATAACTAACAATTGTGATCGTAGCAAATCCTTTAGATCTGAGAAACGCACAGTTGGTAAGAAACACACGGGAAAAATTCAAATCGTGATTGCCCCCACATGCTCCACACCTTCATCGGCCAGCAGTCAACGTGAATTCAGTAATCATTTTTTATTCTGATCTGCTCAACATTATGTTTTCCAAAAACTAGTGTGCGACCTAGTTTTTGTTTTAAGACAACTGCCTAAATCCAAATTCTATATCTGCTCGGATCTATCCATTCGATCTGTCCAATGATCTATTTTTTAATCATGACTTTCAAATTCTGAAAGAGTACATTCTTGAAATTTTACTTGAATGAGAGATCTGGCATTATTCAACGATCTACTCAAGAACTACTGTAGAACCGATTGTTTTGATCTAAATGCAATCTTCCCTGTCCTACGTCCTGGTTACCGGCAATAAGATCTCCATGATTTAGATTCAACAGAAGCACTAGGGTTTTGGTTTTCTCTGGGTTTCTACAGCACCAGGTCGAAATCTATATACAAAGAATCGATTGAGCATGGTGCCATCAAGATAACACCATGTGATTCTCTCAGCCCTTGGAACCGAATCCACTAATCATATCAATGTGACATACCTCAGCCCATGATCTTAGATTTCAGAGTGCGATCTGCTCATCGTTTCTATGTGCAGAAGTTTCACCCCAGTGATAACTTTTCTCTCAACTTGAAATAACATAGCAGAGAGGTACGTAAGTTTGTTTTTAATATGGGCGTGATCTAAGTGTGAGGGCGGACCTTTTCAGATCTGTTTTGTTCAGTGAAAGATGAGTGATCTGGTGCGATCTCACACTCCTGAGATTTGGGTTCATAATAAGTTCAAATCTGGAGTCCAACTCTCTATTGTTGTCTGGAAACTTAGTTGGTGTTCCAGTAAGAGTCCCCTCAGAAATCGATTCACCAATGAATGACACCACGACCTCAACAATAATGTTTTCTGGTTTTTATCTGCAAGTTCTATTTCGATAAGGTTTTTTTAATTTTCTGGACCCTGTGCGCCAAGTTTGGTCCTAATTTGCAGTCCGTTGAAGGCGCTAGAGGGTGCCATCCTGTGGTTAATAATTCCTGCATTTGAGCGTTGGCAGCAGCAGAGTCAAAGTAACGTGGTCTCTCACACATCCCCACGGACCGGCTGGCGATATGAATGATATGATCTGCAACGCGTCCAACAATTGACCTTGAATCCACAGTTTTTTCACCTCGCCTTCCCCTTGGAAAATGGCAGTTTTGGCAATATGAATCTGAAACAAGGATCTGCCCAACAATGCAATTGTCTTCAACTTCTTCTCAAGATTGAAGGGTCGTGTCACTACCATTAACCTTACATTTTTCGGCTCTCCTGCTTTGAATATTTGAACATTCCACTTAGTTCATACGTTGGCATTGAACGATCGCAGCAACACAACTCCTCATGCACAGTGCAGCCACATCACATCAAATGACCCCACGTGCATTATCGCTAAAGCTTTGTGCTCTATTTGTGCAAAAGAAGACAATAAGGTAAGGACGGTGATTGACATTCTATATTTTGGTCTATAAAAGTTTTAAGTGGATCAATAGTACATGTATTAAAGTTCCCTTACAAAATGTATTAAAGTTCCCTTACAAAGCCAAGTCTAGACGAGAGGAGTACAAAGATAATCAAGCTTTAAGAGTTCACAAGTTTAAATCCGGGGTAGGGTATGTATATTTTCTTAGACTTTATTAGTAAAATGGCTTGGAGGTCTTGTACACCAATATTATTATTATATGGTGAATTTCATTATTTTTGGTCAAACTTGGAGGAAAACAAAATTTGGTGAATGCATTTGTACATGAGGGGTTGACCATATACAATCAAATTTCTTAAAAAAAAAGGCAAACTTGCACTAGAATAGGTCTTAAAAAAAGAAGAAAGGAAGCTAAACTTGCAATGGAATGTAATAAGGCAAATTGTTCTTGGCCCACTTAAACCTTTTTAGTTGTTTATGAAGGGATATTGAATTTGAAGATAAAGGTGGCATTTTCATTGGCAAAGAGAATTATTGTACTCTTTAGTGTTTAAGAGTGAGTTGTAAAAAAAAGAACCATAATAAAAATATAATTTTGTGTGGTAAATGTTCCTAGATCTGTCTCGAAATTGAATAAGGGGGTCTAAGGAACATTGTACATTTGTGTATGCCTGATTTTGTTTTTTTGCTCTGTTGGCCCTTGATCAAGTTTTGGGAGATCAATGGTCAAGTTTGACCTATTTTGGGACTTCGAAAACCTGTCGAAGGATGAGCGAAAGATGAAGCAGAGATCGTGGGATCTCGACCCCTTTTTAGGTCATTTTTGGAGTTTGGGATTATGTAATGGGTATGGGATGTCGGCCCATGGGTTTACCCATGTTTAGGCCTATTTTGTAAAGTATAAATAGATGGCTAGGCAATGTAAGGAGGGGCATCTATGAGAAGTTAGGCCAATGTGCTAAGTGTTAGTGATCGATCTATGTGATCGAAGGAAAGTAAGTGCTCTATGCATACTGTGTGAAGCTTGCAGAGCTGAGTGCAAGTGACTGTAGAAGGCTTAGTGTTGTAACCTAGCCCGAAGAAGGAGGACCTGGCGAGGTGCGCGCATATCTCTTGTCTTATGCAGAGTAGAGTTTTTGAGGCTCTGTGCATGTAACTGATTAACATAAGATAATAGAAGAGAAGAAGAGTTGGTGGATGTAGCCCCGATAACTATCTGTTTCATCATGCTAAGTGTTGTTAGATGCTATATTTGGTTGGATACTGTGATACTCGGTAACTAGGGTTTGTCTGAGTTGTTACCAAGAACTGAATATTGATGAATGTTTACTGCTAAGTGCTCTGTTAAATGTTAGAATCACATATATGTGTCTCAGTTAAGGTTGCAGACATCTGAGTCCTGCAACCACCCCTGCCTCTACCTCGAGTGAGACTTCATCTGTTTCGCATGTGTTGCCGAAAGGGCTGGTAGTTTGGGTTTTGTTGGTGCGTTTTTGTAGCGTTGAACTCTAGGTCTACCCCTGTGCCAACAAATGGTTCTGTTGTCGTGACTTGAAATTGTGATTGTTGGGAACTGATAAAGAAGAATCTTTGTGCAAAGATCCGACCTGAAATTGTGAAATCTTTGTGCGTAGATCTGTCGCTCTAGTGCGCAGTACTCTACTTAGTTTGGGAAGCTCTTTGCGAAAGAAAAGAAGTTTGATCTGAAGAATAGAGGTAAGATCTGAATGCTTTGTGCTCTGATAAAGGTAAGAATAGTGAAAATTTTTAGATCTGGAAGCTTTGTGTTTTGTAGAGGTAATATTAGTGGAAATTTTTGTTTCTAAAGTATGGATCTAGGCATGTTTGATAAGATTTATCCTATCTTGAAAACTAGGGCACTGATAGAAGAAAGAAGATTTGATATGAGTATATCTGATAAGAATAATGAAAGATATGTTATACCTATGTATAGAAAGAATGTTTGGACTAATAAATGGATGCAAGATCCTAGAAAGAGTTTTTTGTAGGTTAACTACTATGTTCCTAGCGCGCAGTATAGGAAAGGCTGGGGATCATTTAAGAGAAAGAGAGGATCAACCCTTTGTTACAGTTGCAGAAGACCGGGACATCTGGCTAAGGAATGTCCTGGTAGAAAACCTAGTTGCCTCTATTGCAAAGTGATGGACCATGAAGTTTTGGATTTCCCTAGAATGATTGCTCGGCTTGAAAGGATGAATATGAGACAAGAAGATCACGAGCAAAGTCAAGCAACATAGATTATGGAAGAACCCCAGAAAGAATCAGAGAAAGTATTGCTACAGATGAAATAAACCCTGAATGATCAGTGACATATCAGTTTATAAGAGATCTTCAAACAAAAAGAATGTATTGAAGCAAGAATAGGAGACTTTGACATTGACTGTAATCTGGATGAAGAAAAAAAGGTGAATATCATGATAGAAATAACTTGGGAAAATTTAGGGGAGCCTGCTATGATTCCTTCATTAAGAGGAATAGGACTATTCAGAGGGAAGTTGATAAACCTATGTGGAAAGATTACCTAGATATCTATGAGTGCCAAGGGAACTTTGACAGAGGAAGAATTTGAAGTTGTTAAATTTATTGAGGACAACACTCCATTTACTATGTTTCTTGGAAAACCTTGGATTGAAAGAGTTCAGGCTAGAAGGGAAGAAAAATAAGTCTTAGAACAAAACAAGCAAGAGCTAAAAGATTTCATGACTAGGAGGATCGCACACTTGATTGAAGAACAAGAGAACCGAGCGAAGTTTTTTAAAACCAAATACTGGAATGTCGAAGCTGGAAGAACACTAGAAGACCCACAGAAGATTGCAATACCTATTCCAGATACAGATGAAGTATTATCCCTGACTTTTAGGAGAGAATCTCAACAATGCAAAGTTACTACGCCAAAAGAAGATAAGAATCAGAATGGAAAAAATGATACTGAGATGAAGCTCACCGGAAAGAAGGCTAGAAAACTAAGTACGAAGAGAGATAAGATTGAAAATTTACAGAAGGTTCTCGAGGGAACTTCACAGAAGGAAAATTTACAAAATTGGAGCTTCACTAGAATACCAGAACAACGTCACATGGCACTTAGTGATGGTGAAGCAATATATCTATTAGAGACAGTATAACTGTTCGACTGACGCACCGAACGAGAAGAAAGGCATTAATGGTTAGACATCTTTCCACCAGACCATTGGGACTGCGCCATAATGGACATAATTGAGTTAATGAAGGCTTCTTACCCATTGCAAGAGATCTGTTACCAAGTATCTATTTATCTCGTCATGCCATGCACCGAGAACATTTTTGCTAACTGAGAATTTGAGCTCGCAGATTAGTTGATATTCACACAGTGATCATCGCGCTTTTTCCATCTATCCCATTGAATTGAGAGATTACTCTCCAACCCTGATATTTTCAAACCCGAGCATGTATGTCGAACAAGTTCAGCGTGGCAAAGAAAATTATCGTGGAAGTTCTCATCGATCTCATGACTGAAAGAGCAATGTTGATGTCTACATGTATACAAGCGTTATCAACGAGAGGACTACAAGCCTCTTCGTCGACTACTTGCGGAGCTAGATCATCCCAACCGTCAACAGAAAAGAGAACTAAACACAGAGATGACCTAGCCAATGCGAAGTTGATCCCATCTATATTACCCGACTATATCCCGCCTCTAGTTGGTGTCGTAAGTCGTGATAGTGTACCCAGAGATTTCGAGTACACCATGGTCACTGCATACCTTCCAAATGGGATACGTGCAGTTCAAGTGCAGCAGGATAAGATCACAACATTGAAGTTCAGTGACTTCAACCTCGGAGATTGCAAAAACTACAACATGCTTGCCCTGTACAAATAGCTAACCAAGACAAAGGGAAATAATTGAAAGATCATCCCTCAACCATGGACGATGAACCTCACGTAGTCCACCTTGCTAAATGTCATGAAAATCCCACACTTAGAAAGACACCAGGAAGTCAACACCTGTGTCAAGCTGCTATTGTCGTGTTACTATGGTAGTTATTTATGGCTAGAACATCGTATTACAGTCGATCCAACGCTGGTCCATAGGATCACAGGGTTGAGTATGCAAGGACCTGACCCGCAAGAGTTCTACCTAGGAAAGGCCACAGATCGTGCGCTAGCACAGAAGATTAAGGACACATACGATGATGTCGAGAAGGGGATGCGAGGCTACAAGGTAGCCTCCATCCAGAATGGCGCAGTGCACCTAGCATGTCGGTTAATAGCTGGAAAGATGGTACGCAAGAACCGACCCACACAGATCACAGGCTTTGTTGTCGACCTGTCGAGGAATTGTGTAGAAGGCCTATAGTTTCACTGGGGGAAGTACCTAGTCAACCAGCTTGAACTAGACTTTCGTGAAGCATAGGATCAGGGATACAAGTTTCACTTTAGCTGGCTCCTGATCCTCATCGCCTTTGTTTCCTGGGAAATGCCAGAAGGTGCGACCTTCCCATATATCGAACCTATTGAGCCACTTGTCGTGAAGTTCGCTACCCTTTGGTATTCGAGTGATATGAACAAACAGTGGCAGTCAAATGCTTTCGTACTACCTTCAACTGAAGAGAGCCATCGAAGCTAAGCCTCCCATGAATTCGAGCACCTTACAGAGGTTCCAAACCCTAATGAAGTTCAATGCAGATCAAAATTTCATTTACATTACAGCACGAGACGATGAACACAAGGAACAACCGTTGTTGTACTATAAACTTATAGAAGAGGACCTGGAGGAGATCACTAAGGACTGGTCCGCAAACCTCCTTATCCCTGCTGACCCTATAGAGATGTCTGATCCTGAACTAGACAGCCTGGAGACGACTCACAAAGAATAGGACACACCTAGAACCAACAGAAGACAGAAGACTGAAGAGGTCCAAGATTTAAGCAACGCCTCAGGGAAGACTGCTTCCACATCACCTGAGCGAGGAGGTGGTGGAAATGTAGAAGAGATGAAGGATAGAGAAGCTGAACAAAATAAAGGCGAAGTAACACCACCCAGAGATGAGGCTGACCCCTTGAAGAAGAGGAAGGTTTCTCCCCTGAAACCTTCTTCGCGAAAGAAATCAAGAGCCACCATAACCAAGATGCAGACTACACTTACTCCTGATGACTTTGACTTCATCATAATAGCTCTAAACGATGATTCACTGGAAATCACGAAGAAACAAGGAGCGAAGCAAGAGGAAATGTATGATATAATTGAGGTCGAGCTCCGAGGGGTGCATCAGGATCTTCAATCTAGCCATCCAGTCTCCACTATGCCCCTGCCATCGGGAGAACAAGAATTGGGAGATGAGCCAGCCCAACTCTGTCATCTAGCAGATGCAACTGAAGCTCGCTTTCGACAAGCACAAGAGGAAACCGAATAAGCCACCTAGGATTTGACATAAGTACAAGGAGTACTTGTAGAACAATGCCGAGTTGTAGAGCAGGAGAAGATTTCTCTCCAAACAAATTTTGATGAGGAGAAAGTGCAAATGCAGCAAGAAAAGGAACAGTTGCTCGCACGACAACTCGAGGTAAAAGAATAAGTCAACAGAGCACTTCTCTCCGTGACAGACTTAGAGCCATAGGAAGAATACTGGGTTGAGAATCAAGTAGAGAAGCTTGCGGAAGCCATCCAATAGCTACAACAAAGAATAACATATTTATAGCTCTGCATAGTGCCAAACACTCCGCAGGATGTTAGGGATCAAAGAGAAGTGACTGCCCAGAGCACAGTCGAGAGAATAATATCTTTTTCCATGGAATACAAGAAACTCAGTGAACGCAATGCCTAGACTTATGAGAAACTCACAAAGAATGCAGAACTAAAGGCACTAGAGTCGCAACTCTAGGAGGCGAAGTAGTAAGAAGAGACAATACAAGCACAGTTGAAGCCCATGTCACATGTGGAAAGAATGAAACGGTCCCAGGAGCAGCGCACTGCCCAGTAGTAGGTTCACAGCGTTCAGAGAAAAGTCATGGAAGTGAATCAAAGACTCCAACCTATACAAGATGAGGCTTACCAACTATTCACATAGATCGAAGGCCGAGGAGAAGAATTGGCACAAGTTGTTTCTGCAATAGAACAATGCCTAGAAGGACCTGTGAACAAGGTAGTCATCCAATAGTTCACTGAACAGGAGGTCATGGAACAATAACAAGTCGATGCAGCTTGAGCCAATATCGAGGCTTTCGAAGTAGAACTACCCAGATCAGAGTGACTCGGGACGAGTCATAGGTGAGTGTTGGGGGCTTGTTGTCCCTTGACCAAGTTTTGGGAGATCCTTGGTCAAGTTTGACCTATTTTGGGACTTCGACAGCCTGTCGAAGGAGGAGCGTAAGATGAAGCAAAGATAGCGGGATCTCGACCCCTTTTTGGGTCCTTTTTGGGGTTTGGGATTATGTAATGGGTATGGGATGTCGGCCCATGGGTTTACCCATGTTGAGGCCTATTTTGTAAAGTATAAATAGATGTCTAGGCAATATAAGGAGGGGCATCTATGAGAAGTTAGGCCAATGTGCTAAGTTCTAGTGATCGATTGTAATTGCTCTGTGCATACTGTGTGAAGCTTGCAGAGATGAGTGCAAGTGACTGTAGAAGGCTTAGTGCTATAACCTAGCCCGAGGAAGGAGGACCGGGCGAGGTGTGTAAAGATCTCTTGTCCTATGCAGAGTAGGGTTTTTGAGGCTCTGTGCATGTAACTGATTAACATAGGATAAAAGAAGAGAAGAAGATTTGG